>JAAAWM010012019.1:0-146260 GCA_036873465.1 Thinopyrum obtusiflorum
AAAAAATGTCTTACCCGCCGCTATCTTCTTGGGAATGTGCCTTGCCCTCCAGCGGTCCATCCTTCACCAGTTTCTCAGCATCCAGCTTGCCCCAGTGCACCTTCGCACGGGCAAAGGCCCGACGGGCACCCTCAACACAAACGGATCGCTTGATCACTTCCAGCCGTGGATAGGCATTCACCATCTGCTTTATCAGGCCAAAGTAGCTGCCGGGCAAGGGCTCACCAGGCCACATCCGGACTATGAAATCTTTCATAGCCACTTCGGCCGCCCTGTGGAGTTCAACCAGTTGCTTCAATTGGTCACTTAGAGGCATCAGATGTTCGGCTCCAGCATACTGGGACCTGAACAACTTCTCTGTTGAGATCCCCTCTTCGGCACGGTAGAACTCCGCGGCATTTGATATGCTGCGTGGCAGATCTGCGAATGCCCCTGGAGAGCTCCGAATTTGGGTAAGTAAAAGAAACGTCTCCTCCACATGCTTGCTTTGCATAAAAAATGTCTTACCCGCCGCTATCTTCTTGGGAATGTGCCTTGCCCTCCAGCGGTCCATCCTTCACCAGTTTCTCAGCATGGGGGGGGGGGGGGGGGGGGGGGGGGGGGGGGGGGGGGGGGGGGGGGGGGGGGGGGGGGGGGGGGGGGGGGGGGGGGGGGGGGGGGGGGGGGGGGGGGGGGGGGGGGGGGGGGGGGGGGGGGGGGGGGGGGGGGGGGGGGGGGGGGGGGGGGGGGGGGGGGGGGGGGGGGGGGGGGGGGGGGGGGGGGGCCTTCTTCTTCTTGGCCTTCTTCTCCAGCACCACATAAGGTGCCGGAACCAGCAGCTTCACTAGGAGAGCAGGGGTTGGGTCTTCTTATAGGCATTTTTTCTATAAGGTATCTCTTACCTTCTTTCTCCTCGAGCTGCCGTTTGGCAAGGCCGAGCTCTTGCTCGATCCGCTCGAGGCCCTGCTTCAGGGCATCCACCTCCGCAGTCAGTGTGGCGGTGGCCAGCAGCGAAGCCTGCATACGTATATTGACTCCTTTTTAGTTAGACTCCTGCGATATTTAATAGATCCTCTATTCGGCTTTTCTTTCTGAACGCCAAACAGAGCATCAGGGGCTACTGTCTATGCGGTAATATTTTTACATATTTTTACTTACCTTGAAGCCTGTTAGAAGGCTAGCACAAGCTTCAGTCAGTCCGCTTTTGGTGGACTAAACCTTCTGGACCACCGTACTCATAATGGTACGGTGCTCCTCGTCGATGGAGGCGCCCTTAAGCACCTCCAGCAGATTGTCCGACGCCTTGTTGGGCGGAGGACGCCGGCTCAATAGGCTTGCTCCTCTTGGCAGGAGTTCGCCTGCCGCGGTCCAGAACCGTTGATGATTCCAGTGCGGTGTCCGGCTTAAAGCCGGACTTGGAGCCATGGAGGGTCTTGTCCCCTTTACTCCTGGAGTCCGAGAGGTCGCCTCACGTCTCCTCCTGGACCACCTCCTCTTGCCCCGGAGCGTGTCGCGACGCCACTTCGGCGTCATCCGCAGCACAGGGGCAGGTAGCGGGCGGAACTGAATTCACGTCCGATGAGTCCAGGGAGCCGCTCGACGACTCATCGAGCCCGTCCTTGGGCGGGCTGCATGATTATATTCGACATCAGGGAAAGCTGTGCAACAAAAGGAATATCACGAGTTACTCTGGAATCCGAACACTTACGATTTCGCCGGACGCTTGGCCCTGTCCGGCCACTCCTCTTCGTCCTCGTCGGCGTCGGGGGCGTAGTCCGGCAGAGGGGTTTTCCTCTTCTTGGACCCCTCGGCCTCCCCTACTGGGGCGACCTTCCTCTTCTTTCCTCCCCTCGCTGAAGGGGGAGAGGTCTCTTCTTCCTCCTCCTCGTCTTCACGGGAGGAGTGCGTCTCGGACTCATCGGACGATGAGTCCGACACCACCATATGCCGGGAACTCTTTCGAGTCCCCGTGGCCTTCTTCTTCTTGGCCTTCTTCTCCAGCACCACATAAGGTGCCGGAACCAGCAGCTTCACTAGGAGAGCAGGGGTTGGGTCTTCTTATAGGCATTTTTTGGGGGGGGGGGGGGGGGGGGGGGGGGGGGGGGGGGGGGGGGGGGGGGGGGGGGGGGGGGGGGGGGGGGGGGGGGGGGGGGGGGGGGGGGGGGGGGGGGGGGGGGGGGGGGGGGGGGGGGGGGGGGGGGGGGGGGGGGGGGGGGGGGGGGGGGGGGGGGGGGGGGGGGGGGGGGGGGGGGGGGGGGGGGGGGGGGGGGGGGGGGGGGGGGGGGGGGGGGGGGGGGGGGGGGGGGGGGGGGGGGGGGGGGGGGGGGGGGGGGGGGGGGGGGGGGGGGGGGGGGGGGGGGGGGGGGGGGGGGGGGGGGGGGGGGGGGGGGGGGGGGGGGGGGGGGGGGGGGGGGGGGGGGGGGGGGGGGGGGGGGGGGGGGGGGGGGGGGGGGGGGGGGGGGGGGGGGGGGGGGGGGGGGGGGGGGGGGGGGGGGGGGGGGGGGGGGGGGGGGGGGGGGGGGGGGGGGGGGGGGGGGGGGGGGGGGGGGGGGGGGGGGGGGGGGGGGGGGGGGGGGGGGGGGGGGGGGGGGGGGGGGGGGGGGGGGGGGGGGGGGGGGGGGGGGGGGGGGGGGGGGGGGGGGGGGGGGGGGGGGGGGGGGGGGGGGGGGGGGGGGGGGGGGGGGGGGGGGGGGGGGGGGGGGGGGGGGGGGGGGGGGGGGGGGGGGGGGGGGGGGGGGGGGGGGGGGGGGGGGGGGGGGGGGGGGGGGGGGGGGGGGGGGGGGGGGGGGGGGGGGGGGGGGGGGGGGGGGGGGGGGGGGGGGGGGGGGGGGGGGGGGGGGGGGGGGGGGGGGGGGGGGGGGGGGGGGGGGGGGGGGGGGGGGGGGGGGGGGGGGGGGGGGGGGGGGGGGGGGGGGGGGGGGGGGGGGGGGGGGGGGGGGGGGGGGGGGGGGGGGGGGGGGGGGGGGGGGGGGGGGGGGGGGGGGGGGGGGGGGGGGGGGGGGGGGGGGGGGGGGGGGGGGGGGGGGGGGGGGGGGGGGGGGGGGGGGGGGGGGGGGGGGGGGGGGGGGGGGGGGGGGGGGGGGGGGGGGGGGGGGGGGGGGGGGGGGGGGGGGGGGGGGGGGGGGGGGGGGGGGGGGGGGGGGGGGGGGGGGGGGGGGGGGGGGGGGGGGGGGGGGGGGGGGGGGGGGGGGGGGGGGGGGGGGGGGGGGGGGGGGGGGGGGGGGGGGGGGGGGGGGGGGGGGGGGGGGGGGGGGGGGGGGGGGGGGGGGCCGAGGCTCCCACATCCTCCTCCGAAGATCGCGGATTCAGCTCGCAGCGTCCTGCTGGCGAGGTAAGATATTTCCATCCTCTATAGGATGTTAAGTTTTTTCATAGTTTGACTCTATGCGGGATCTAAACTACCTCACCTTTGACAGGATTGGCGGGAGAAGTCCGGACAGATTAACTTTCCGGCTCCCTTGCCCGAAGACCCAGCCCCTGCTCTCCTAGAGAAGCTGCTGGTTCCGGCACCTTATGTGGTGCCGGAGAAGAAGGCCCCTAGATTTCCATGATCCGGCCCCAAACTTCATCCTCAATATCTCGCCGTTTATCGTCATGTGCGAGGCTTTCCTCTGCATTCGCCCCCATTTCGGCCTCTGGCTCAAGACCTTCAACGTCAAGCCAAAGGTGGTGCGCGGCAACCAGGCGGAGTGCGGAGGTGCCATGGCGGGCAAAATTGCCAACGTCCTATGGCTCGAGGGCTCCTTTGTGGAGACCTTGAAGGGGTGGCAGTCAGGGTGGTTTTACATCACCGAGCCACGCGATCCGAAGTGGATCGCAGCCCCTGAATTCCGATCCGGACCCCCTATGTGGCTCACGTCCTGGAAGGAGAGGAGCTTGTCGTGGGGCGATGAAGAGTTGACCGGAGTGCAAAAATGCATCCAGTCCCTGGTGAACAAGAAGCTCAAGCTTGTCAACGTAATCCAGGTCATGCTCGTCCGCCGGATCCTTCCGTGTCAAGAACGGGACTTCAATTTGTGGGAGTTCAACCCGGCGCAGCACTGCACTCTGAGCAGGCTCTTTGACACGATGTACGAAGATGTCTGGAGGGGGCTAACCAAAGGCGCCGAGGCTCCCACATCCTCCTCCGAAGATCGCGGATTCAGCTCGCAGCGTCCTGCTGGCGAGGTAAGATATTTCCATCCTCTATAGGATGTTAAGTTTTTGGGGGGGGGGGGGGGGGGGGGGGGGGGGGGGGGGGGGGGGGGGGGGGGGGGGGGGGGGGGGGGGGGGGGGGGGGGGGGGGGGGGGAAAAAATGCCTATAAGAAGACCCAACCCCTGCTCTCCTAGTGAAGCTGCTGGTTCCGGCACCTTATGTGGTGCTGGAGAAGAAGGCCAAGAAGAAGAAGGCCACGGGGACTCGAAAGAGTTCCCGGCATATGGTGGTGTCGGACTCATCGTCCGATGAGTCCGAGACGCACTCCTCCCGTGAAGACGAGGAGGAGGAAGAAGAGACCTCTCCCCCTTCAGCGAGGGGAGGAAAGAAGAGGAAGGTCGCCCCAGTAGGGGAGGCCGAGGGGTCCAAGAAGAGGAAAACCCCTCTGCCGGACTACGCCCCCGACGCCGACGAGGACGAAGAGGAGTGGCCGGACAGGGCCAAGCGTCCGGCGAAATCGTAAGTGTTCGGATTCCAGAGTAACTCGTGATATTCCTTTTGTTGCACAGCTTTCCCTGATGTCGAATATAATCATGCAGCCCGCCCAAGGACGGGCTCGATGAGTCGTCGAGCGGCTCCCTGGACTCATCGGACGTGAATTCAGTTCCGCCCGCTACCTGCCCCTGTGCTGCGGATGACGCCGAAGTGGCGTCGCGACACGCTCCGGGGCAAGAGGAGGTGGTCCAGGAGGAGACGTGAGGCGACCTCTCGGACTCCAGGAGTAAAGGGGACAAGACCCTCCATGGCTCCAAGTCCGGCTTTAAGCCGGACACCGCACTGGAATCATCAACGGTTCTGGACCGCGGCAGGCGAACTCCTGCCAAGAGGAGCAAGCCTATTGAGCCGGCGTCCTCCGCCCAACAAGGCGTCGGACAATCTGCTGGAGGTGCTTAAGGGCGCCTCCATCGACGAGGAGCACCGTACCATTATGAGTACGGTGGTCCAGAAGGTTTAGTCCACCAAAAGCGGACTGACTGAAGCTTGTGCTAGCCTTCTAACAGGCTTCAAGGTAAGTAAAAATATGTAAAAATATTACCGCATAGACAGTAGCCCCTGATGCTCTGTTTGGCGTTCAGAAAGAAAAGCCGAATAGAGGATCTATTAAATATCGCAGGAGTCTAACTAAAAAGGAGTCAATATACGTATGCAGGCTTCGCTGCTGGCCACCGCCACACTGACTGCGGAGGTGGATGCCCTGAAGCAGGGCCTCGAGCGGATCGAGCAAGAGCTCGGCCTTGCCAAACGGCAGCTCGAGGAGAAAGAAGGTAAGAGATACCTTATAGAAAAAATGCCTATAAGAAGACCCAACCCCTGCTCTCCTAGTGAAGCTGCTGGTTCCGGCACCTTATGTGGTGCTGGAGAAGAAGGCCAAGAAGAAGAAGGCGGGGGGGGGGGGGGGGGGGGGGGGGGGGGGGGGGGGGGGGGGGGGGGGGGGGGGGGGGGGGGGGGGGGGGGGGGGGGGGGGGGGGGGGGGGGGGGGGGGGGGGGGGGGGGGGGGGGGGGGGGGGGGGGGGGGGGGGGGGGGGGGGGGGGGGGGGGGGGGGGGGGGGGGGGGGGGGGGGGGGGGGGGGGGGGGGGGGGGGGGGGGGGGGGGGGGGGGGGGGGGGGGGGGGGGGGGGGGGGGGGGGGGGGGGGGGGGGGGGGGGGGGGGGGGGGGGGGGGGGGGGGGGGGGGGGGGGGGGGGGGGGGGGGGGGGGGGGGGGGGGGGGGGGGGGGGGGGGGGGGGGGGGGGGGGGGGGGGGGGGGGGGGGGGGGGGGGGGGGGGGGGGGGGGGGGGGGGGGGGGGGGGGGGGGGGGGGGGGGGGGGGGGGGGGGGGGGGGGGGGGGGGGGGGGGGGGGGGGGGGGGGGGGGGGGGGGGGGGGGGGGGGGGGGGGGGGGGGGGGGGGGGGGGGGGGGGGGGGGGGGGGGGGGGGGGGGGGGGGGGGGGGGGGGGGGGGGGGGGGGGGGGGGGGGGGGGGGGGGGGGGGGGGGGGGGGGGGGGGGGGGGGGGGGGGGGGGGGGGGGGGGGGGGGGGGGGGGGGGGGGGGGGGGGGGGGGGGGGGGGGGGGGGGGGGGGGGGGGGGGGGGGGGGGGGGGGGGGGGGGGGGGGGGGGGGGGGGGGGGGGGGGGGGGGGGGGGGGGGGGGGGGGGGGGGGGGGGGGGGGGGGGGGGGGGGGGGGGGGGGGGGGGGGGGGGGGGGGGGGGGGGGGGGGGGGGGGGGGGGGGGGGGGGGGGGGGGGGGGGGGGGGGGGGGGGGGGGGGGGGGGGGGGGGGGGGGGGGGGGGGGGGGGGGGGGGGGGGGGGGGGGGGGGGGGGGGGGGGGGGGGGGGGGGGGGGGGGGGGGGGGGGGGGGGGGGGGGGGGGGGGGGGGGGGGGGGGGGGGGGGGGGGGGGGGGGGGGGGGGGGGGGGGGGGGGGGGGGGGGGGGGGGGGGGGGGGGGGGGGGGGGGGGGGGGGGGGGGGGGGGGGGGGGGGGGGGGGGGGGGGGGGGGGGGGGGGGGGGGGGGGGGGGGGGGGGGGGGGGGGGGGGGGGGGGGGGGGGGGGGGGGGGGGGGGGGGGGGGGGGGGGGGGGGGGGGGGGGGGGGGGGGGGGGGGGGGGGGGGGGGGGGGGGGGGGGGGGGGGGGGGGGGGGGGGGGGGGGGGGGGGGGGGGGGGGGGGGGGGGGGGGGGGGGGGGGGGGGGGGGGGGGGGGGGGGGGGGGGGGGGGGGGGGGGGGGGGGGGGGGGGGGGGGGGGGGGGGGGGGGGGGGGGGGGGGGGGGGGGGGGGGGGGGGGGGGGGGGGGGGGGGGGGGGGGGGGGGGGGGGGGGGGGGGGGGGGGGGGGGGGGGGGGGGGGGGGGGGGGGGGGGGGGGGGGGGGGGGGGGGGGGGGGGGGGGGGGGGGGGGGGGGGGGGGGGGGGGGGGGGGGGGGGGGGGGGGGGGGGGGGGGGGGGGGGGGGGGGGGGGGGGGGGGGGGGGGGGGGGGGGGGGGGGGGGGGGGGGGGGGGGGGGGGGGGGGGGGGGGGGGGGGGGGGGGGGGGGGGGGGGGGGGGGGGGGGGGGGGGGGGGGGGGGGGGGGGGGGGGGGGGGGGGGGGGGGGGGGGGGGGGGGGGGGGGGGGGGGGGGGGGGGGGGGGGGGGGGGGGGGGGGGGGGGGGGGGGGGGGGGGGGGGGGGGGGGGGGGGGGGGGGGGGGGGGGGGGGGGGGGGGGGGGGGGGGGGGGGGGGGGGGGGGGGGGGGGGGGGGGGGGGGGGGGGGGGGGGGGGGGGGGGGGGGGGGGGGGGGGGGGGGGGGGGGGGGGGGGGGGGGGGGGGGGGGGGGGGGGGGGGGGGGGGGGGGGGGGGGGGGGGGGGGGGGGGGGGGGGGGGGGGGGGGGGGGGGGGGGGGGGGGGGGGGGGGGGGGGGGGGGGGGGGGGGGGGGGGGGGGGGGGGGGGGGGGGGGGGGGGGGGGGGGGGGGGGGGGGGGGGGGGGGGGGGGGGGGGGGGGGGGGGGGGGGGGGGGGGGGGGGGGGGGGGGGGGGGGGGGGGGGGGGGGGGGGGGGGGGGGGGGGGGGGGGGGGGGGGGGGGGGGGGGGGGGGGGGGGGGGGGGGGGGGGGGGGGGGGGGGTAGTGTGGTTTAGCCGCCTTCTGGGCGTGCCGTTGTTGTGCCCCTCCCCTTATGCCCATGGTATCTCTAAGGCGTAATTATGTACGCGTGGTACCAGTATCGCCGTTTGGCGGGGGCTGGGGTTGGGGCCGCACTGCTATGCTTGCTCGGAACGTGCCAGCCGGATTTGTTGGAGATTACTTCGAGCGCGCTTGACGTTGTCCGGACGTTTGACGCCTGGATTGGAGAACTGCCTTGAGAGGCTACTCTGTACTTCCGCTGCCAGGGCCGCCATGTGCTCCTCTGTTCGGAGAGAGCGTTCGGTGTTTCCGTTTACCGTGATGACTCCACGAGGTCCGGGCATCTTGAGTTTGAGATATGCGTAGTGCGGCACCGCATTGAATTTTGCAAATGCGGTTCGTCCAAGCAGGGCATGATAGCCGCTGCGGAATGGGACTATGTCGAAGATTAACTCCTCGCTCCGGAAGTTATCCAGGGATCCGAAGACCACTTCGAGTGTAACCGAGCCTGTACAGCTGGCGTCTACACCTGGTATGACACCTTTGAAGGTTGTCTTTGTGGGTTTAATCCTTGATGGATCGATGCCCATTTTGCGCACTGTGTCCTGGTAAAGCAGGTTCAGGCTACTGCCGCCGTCCATTAGGACTTTGGTAAGGTGAAATCCGTCGATGATTGGGTCTAGGACCAGTGCGGCGAATCCGCCATGACGGATGCTGGTGGGATGGTACCTTCGATCGAAGGTGATCGGGCAGGAGGACCATGGGTTGAACTTTGGGGCGACTGGCTCCAATGCATAGACGTCCTTGAGAGCACGCTTCCGCTCCCTTTTGGGGATGTGGGTTGCGTATATCATGTTCACCGTCTGAACTATCGGGGGAAATCCCTTCTGTCCTTTGTTGTTCGGCGGCCGGGGCCCCTCCTCGTCATTGCTATGTAGCCCCTTGTCTCTGTTCTCGGCACTTAACTTGCCTGCCTGCTCGAACACCCAACAATCCCTATTGGTGTGATTGGCTGGCTGTTCGGGGGTGCCGTGTAGCTGGCACGAGCGATCGAGTATCCGGTCTAAGCTTTATGGGCCCTGAGGGTTTCTTTTGAATGGCTTCTTCCGCTGACCCGGTTTAGCGCCTCTGAATCCGGCATTGACTGTCGTATCTTCAGTATTGTCACCGTTAATGCGGCGCTTATGCTTGTTGCGGCGTGACCTGCCGTTGTTATCCTTGTTATCCGAATTGCCGGGGCTCTTGCTTATGTTATTGCTACGAGCCAGCCAGCTGTCTTCTACCGCGCAGAAGCGGGTCATGAGTGTCGTGAGGGCTGCCATAGATTTCGGCTTTTCCTGTCCTAGGTGCCAGACAAGCCATTCGTCCCGGATGTTGTGCCTGAAGGCTGCGAGGGCCTCGGCGTCCGGACAATTGACTATTTGGTTTTTCTTGGTCAGGAACCGTGTCCAGAATTGTCTGGCCGATTCCTCTGGTTGCTGGATTATGTGGCTTAGGTCATCGGCGTCTGGTGGTCGCACGTACGTGCCTTCGAAGTTGTCAAGGAATGCGGATTCCAGGTCCTCCCAACAACTGATCGACTCTGCTAGCAGGCTATTAAGCCAATGTCGAGCTGGTCCTTTAAGCTTGAGCGGGAGGTATTTGATGGCATGTAGATCGTCGCCACGGGCCATGTGGATGTGAAGGAGATAATCCTCGATCCATACGGCAGGATCTGTTGTGCCATCGTATGATTCGATGTTTACGGGTTTGAAGCCCTCGGGGATTTGATGATCCATTACTTCGTATGTGAAGCATACTGGGTGTGCGGCGCCCCTGTACTGAGCTATATCGCGACGCAGCTCGGACGAGCTTGGTCTGCTGTATTCGGCCGGGCCATACTTATTATGTCCGGCGTGACGGGTAGCGTCACGTGAAGCGGGGGGCCCATGCGATCCGTAGATCGATCTTGTTTGCCTTGCCTTATTCTCCAAGATGTCTTGCAGGTCTGTTGCGTCTCCCCATACTCTGGTATGTTTTGAGCGGTGTCGGGGTGCGGCTTGGGTCGAGGGCCTGAAGGCCTCTCTATTGCGGCCACGAGGTGGCCGATCGGGCGCATCGTACGCTGGTGATGTAGGTTTAGTTGCTTCCTCCTCAAGTTGAGGAAGCAACCTGCGCTTCGGGTAGCTCTTGGATGGGCGTTCTAGTTTATACTCTTCGGCCGCCAGGACTTCGGTCCATCTGTCGGCTAGCAAGTCTTGGTCAGCTCTAAGATGCTGCTGTTTCTTCTTGAGGCTGCTTGCCATGGCTACGAGTCTGTGTTTGAAACACTCTTGCTCGACGGGATCCTCTGGCACGACGAATTCGTCATCGTCGAGGCTTGCCTCGTCTTCGGAGGGAGGCATGTAATTGTCATCCTCATCCTCTTTGTCGGCCGCTCTCTCATGAGGGCTGGCTCCTTCATTCTCCTGCACTGAATCCTGCTGGAGGGGGTTGTCTTCGGCACTGTCTGGCGTATTGTTATCTCCAGTGCCGGAATCTCCGTTTTTGCTTTGGTGGGACTTAGAGCGGCGCCGCTGACATCGGCACATGGGCTGCTTCTTGGAGGGGTCATCCTCCGTATTCTCTTCGCCATCCCCCGCTTTAGGGGTGTCCACCATGTATATGTCATATGACGAGGTGGCTTTCCAGTTCCCTATAGGTGCTGGTTCTTGATCGTCTCCTTCATCGGCGTCCATGCCGTCGATGTCTTCAGAGTCAAAGTCTAGCATGTCGGTTAAATCGTCGACAGTGGCTACGAAGTGGGTGGTGGGTGGGCTTTGAATTTCTTCGTCGTCCGCATCCCAGCCGTGTTGGCCGTAGTTCGGCCAGGGCTCTCCTGACAAAGAGAGAGATTTTAATGAATTCAGGATATCGCCAAAAGGCGAGTGCTGAAAGACGTCTGCAGCGGTGAACTCCATGACCGGAGCCCAATCGGGCTTGACCGGGAGAGGTGCGGTATTTACGGAGTCCGGATCGGAGTCCGGCACCTCGGAGTCACGGGCCTTGCGAGGGACTAGGCCGGTATCCGGCTCTATCGCCGTAGAGATTGCAGTTTCCGGGGTGGCGTCTAACTGTCCGTCCCCGACTGGCATAGTGGGCTCCGAGCTAATGGTCGGAGCGGACACCTGAGCGGCGCTCTGGGCATTGTACGATGACAGAGCCAAATCGTGCCCATCAGGACAGTGCGGCACGCCCGGTTGTGGCTCGAATCCATCGAAGATCAAGTCCTCGCGGATGTCGGCCGTGTAGTTCAAGCTTCCAAACCCGGCCTGATGGCCAGGGGCGTAGCTCTCGATCTGCTCCAGATGGCCGAACGAGTCAGCCTGCAGTGCGAAGCCGCCGAATACGAAGATCTGTCCGGGGAGAAAAGTCTCATCCCAGACCGCATCGCGATTAATGAGCGAAGAAGCCATCGGGCCTAAAAGGCGACGACACAGAGGAACTCTCAATGAAAGCACCAATGTCAGTGTCAAAACCGGCGGATCTCGGGTAGGGGGTCCTGAACTGTGCGTCTAGGCGGATGGTAACATGAGACAAGGGACACGATGTTTTTACCCAGGTTCGGGCCCTCTCGATGGAGGTAAAACCCTACTCCTGCTTGATTAATATTGATGATATGGGTAGTACAAGAGTAGATCTACCACGAGATCGGAGTGGCTAAACCCTAGAATCTAGCCTATGGTATGATTGTTGTTTGTCCTACAGACTAAAACTCTCTAGTTTATATAGACACCGGAGAGGGCTAGGGTTACATAGAGTCGGTTACAATGGGAGGAGATCTTCATATCGTATCGCCAAGCTTGCCTTCCACGCCAAGGAAAGTCCCATCCAGACATGGGACGGAGTCTTCAATCTTGTATCTTCATAGTTCGGGAGTCCGGCCAAAGGTCTTAGTCCGGCCTGCCGGACACCCCCTAATCCAGGACTCCCTCAAGGAGATTGGGAAGCCTCTTCCCTTTCATTAGTGTTCTCATCATCTTCCATTTGCTTTCTTTTCCTTATGTAATTGGCAATATAAGGATTTTCAATGCAATTCTCCGCAAAATACATATAAATTTTCTCTAGATCAAAATCAAGAATTTTATCAAGATTAATTTTGGAATACCCTCAGTTATACGTTTCATTTCTTCATAACCCAAAAGAAGGCTAAGCTCTTTATGATGTTCAAGGGTAATCAAACTATCACAATATTTGGACACGACTTGATCATGAAACAAGTAGCATTGGAGCTTTAAATGACCATGTTCATTGCAAAGTTCACAAGGAGTACTATAAATATTGAATCTTTGAGCACATTCATCTAATTCTTCTTGCAACAATTTGGTTTCTAAGTACTTATGCCTCTTGCAATATCTATCTTCCCTATTTGGTGTGTACTTACAAACCCAATGCACTCCAAAAAAATTGATATGTTTATAGGAGACATTTTCATCATAACTAGTGCAATCATCATTAGCATCATGGATATTCAAAGAATTCGTACTAACAACATTGCCATCATGCTCATCATTCAAAGATTTAGTGCAAAACATTTTATAGATTTCTTCTTCTGGCACTTGAGCACAATTTTCCTTTTCATCAGGGAGGAGGGGTCCTTCCTGGTGGGCGTACGGAACACGGGTGATTTTTCTTAGGAAAAACACCCGTGTTGATGTACGCTCATCCTTTCCCAACGTTGCCTCGGATGTCCCGTCGTTATGCCATCACGAAGGTGTTGGCCCGGTCCCGTGTACGTCTCGTGAGAAATTTTGACCCAACAGCCGACGGTGGCTCGGGAAACAGGAAAGTACCCCGATGCGTACACGATCTGACCGACGGTAAACAGTCGCAACGGTGTCCAATTTTTTTTCCTTTTCATCATACTCACGAAAGATATTAAAAAGACGAAGTGTATGAGACAAACTTAACTCCATTTTTTTGTAGTTTTCTTTTATAAACTAAACTAGTGCTAAAACAAGAAACAAAAAGATTCGATTGCAAGATCTAAAGATATACCTTCACTTACCTAGCCTCCCCGGCAACGGTGCCAGAAAAGAGCTTGATGTCTACTACACAACCTTCTGGGGGGGGGGGGGGGGGGGGGGGGGGGGGGGGGGGGGGGGGGGGGGGGGGGGGGGGGGGGGGGGGGGGGGGGGGGGGGGGGGGGGGGGGGGGGGGGGGGGGGGGGGGGGGGGGGGCGAGTCCTTGGAGCGTGATTCTAAGACACAAGAATCCAAACTTACTAAGGCTCGCAAGAGCACGCAAGATGCCCGAGCCGAAGCCCAGAGCGCCCTCCAGGAAATCCAGGCAGCCAAGAAGATTGCGGCGGGTAAGGCTTTCACTATGCAAGGCAAGTATGCAAAGGGAGCGGTCCTTGTACTTACCCAAACTTGTGTTTTCCAGGGGTGTTTACTGATCTGCCGCGCAGCGTATCAGATGCTGCCGAGTTCTATCGGGCCGAAGAAGGGATGTCTACGGAGAAGCTGTTCTGGTCCCAATATCTTGGACCAGAACATCCAGTGCCCTTTAGCGACCAGTTGAAACAGCTGGTCGAGCTGCACAAGTTGGCCGAGCTAGCCATGAAGGACCTGATAGTCCGGCTGTGGCCTGCCGAGCCCGCGTCCGGCAGCTACTTTGGACTTGTGAATCGGCTTGTGAGTGCCTGCCCACGGCATGAAGTCGTGAAGCGGTCGGTCTGCACTGAGGGTCCACGGATGGCATTCGCGCGCCTCAAGACGCACTGGGCGAAGATGGATGCCAAGAAGTTGGTGACCGAGGGGCCACTTGAGGGCAAGGAGCATCGTCGACCCGAGCTGTATTTCGACGGTGTCCTAGAGGGATCCCGCCTTGTGGCGGAGCAATGTGCGAAGGACGTGATATTCCCATGAAAACATTCGGGTTGTCCTGTAATATGAAACAAGATCGGTATGTAATATGATGCTTGTGATTAAATTTTACCTCATGTGCGGCCGTTTTATTAAAATCTGAGGGTTGACCAGTCGTCGGCTTTTGCCCCCACATAGATAGTATGGGGGTGTTCGGGATAAATCTAAACACTCTTTACTCCACATTCTAGTCCTTAAAGGAGGTGTTTAGCGCAACGAACAAGGCAATTAGACTATATGGCCTTTATTACCCTCACTTAGCCATAGGAGTTTGACCATGAAAATTTCGGTGAAGCCCCTGGTGTTCGGAAGGCTGAACTAGGGGCATTATGCATGCCTAATCGGAGAAAACCGATTCCTCGCATAAAGCGGAAAAAATCTCTAGGGATTTGAGACCTCTCGAACAGCTGACCCGCTCTCGCCACAACATGACAGTCAGTATTTGGCTTTCTCTACTGAGGTGCTTGTCCGAAAGAACCGGGACACAATCGCAGTAGTTCTCCCTTTACTACCCTAGCCGATATAGCGGAACATAAGGTAGCAAACACAGGAGCCGGGCAACCCAACTATTGACCAAAGACATGATTCGGAGCCGATGCATATAATGCTATAAGTTCGGGGTGCCGAACTGTACTGTAAAAGTGTTCGGACTTTTGTTGCCGTAATGCGGGGCGTGATGAAGCCCCTGGCATAGTAATACGTACCAGAATGTACGCGTGCAACGAGTAATAAATACAAAGGAAAAAAAGGGAAGATTAAGTAATAAACTGACGCTGCCCTTTACTTTTGTAATGTGATTAATATGTCGAGGCGTATTTGTACATGTAATATGATAAGAAAAAAAGGCTATTTAACATGGCAAGACCAAGTGCGAGCTGCGTGCGGGTATGTAAAACAGGTATAGCAATCATTTAACGGAGGCCATCTGGGGGTTCCCTTCTGCGCACAAGCTCCTTGCCTCCTTGGTGTGTCCGGCAAATGGGTTGTCGGAAGAAACCTCGAAAAGAGAGAAGGGACCTGAAATAGAAAAGAAAAGGTACGCGAATCCTGGGGTTGGTCGAGCCACATTGTGGATCGTGAGCTAGCTATGCCTCCGTCCATATCCATGGGTTTTTGGGCGCGTAGTTATGTACGCGTGGTACGAGTGCCATTCCCTTATCGGGGCTGGGACGGAGGCCGAATTGCTAATCAAGCTCTTGACGAGCCGAGCTGTCCTGTTGCAGTGTAGTCCGGACCCTCTTAACGATGTCCAGGGGCTCAGCAACCGGGTTATAGTTCTGCTTGAGAAAGCCATTCTGTACCTCTGCTGCTAGGGCGGCTGTGTGCTCCTCAGTACGGAGGGAGCGTTCCGTGTTTCCATTGACTGTTATGACGCCGCGTGGACCGGGCATCTTGAGCTTGAGATAAGCATAGTGCGGCACCGCGTTGAATCTAGCAAACTCGGTTCGTCCGAGCAGTGCGTGGTAGCCGCTGTGGAAGGGGACGATATCGAAGATTAACTCGTCGCTTCGGAAGTTGTCCGGGGAACCGAAGACCACCTCCAGCGTGATTGAGCCCGTGCAACGGGCCTCTACGCCTGGTATGACTCCTTTAAAGGTAGTCCTTGTGGGCTTGATTCATGAGGGATTAATGCCCATTTTGCGCATTGTATCCTGATAGAGCAGGTTGAGGCTGCTACCACCGTCCGTTAGGACTCGTGTTAGGTGAAATCCGCCAATGATTGGGTCGAGGACCAGTGCGGCCGAACCGCCATGATGGGTACTAGTTGGGTGATCTCGACGATCAAAGGTGATCGGGAATGAGGGGGGGGGGGGGGGGGGGGGGGGGGGGGGGGGGGGGGGGGGGGGGGGGGGGGGGGGGGGGGGGGGGGGGGGGGGGGGGGGGGGGGGGGGGGGGGGGGGGGGGGGGGGGGGGGGGGGGGGGGGGGGGGGGGGGGGGGGGGGGGGGGGGGGGGGGGGGGGGGGGGGGGGGGGGGGGGGGGGGGGGGGGGGGGGGGGGGGGGGGGGGGGGGGGGGGGGGGGGGGGGGGGGGGGGGGGGGGGGGGGGGGGGGGGGGGGGGGGGGGGGGGGGGGGGGGGGGGGGGGGGGGGGGGGGGGGGGGGGGGGGGGGGGGGGGGGGGGGGGGGGGGGGGGGGGGGGGGGGGGGGGGGGGGGGGGGGGGGGGGGGGGGGGGGGGGGGGGGGGGGGGGGGGGGGGGGGGGGGGGGGGGGGGGGGGGGGGGGGGGGGGGGGGGGGGGGGGGGGGGGGGGGGGGGGGGGGGGGGGGGGGGGGGGGGGGGGGGGGGGGGGGGGGGGGGGGGGGGGGGGGGGGGGGGGGGGGGGGGGGGGGGGGGGGGGGGGGGGGGGGGGGGGGGGGGGGGGGGGGGGGGGGGGGGGGGGGGGGGGGGGGGGGGGGGGGGGGGGGGGGGGGGGGGGGGGGGGGGGGGGGGGGGGGGGGGGGGGGGGGGGGGGGGGGGGGGGGGGGGGGGGGGGGGGGGGGGGGGGGGGGGGGGGGGGGGGGGGGGGGGGGGGGGGGGGGGGGGGGGGGGGGGGGGGGGGGGGGGGGGGGGGGGGGGGGGGGGGGGGGGGGGGGGGGGGGGGGGGGGGGGGGGGGGGGGGGGGGGGGGGGGGGGGGGGGGGGGGGGGGGGGGGGGGGGGGGGGGGGGGGGGGGGGGGGGGGGGGGGGGGGGGGGGGGGGGGGGGGGGGGGGGGGGGGGGGGGGGGGGGGGGGGGGGGGGGGGGGGGGGGGGGGGGGGGGGGGGGGGGGGGGGGGGGGGGGGGGGGGGGGGGGGGGGGGGGGGGGGGGGGGGGGGGGGGGGGGGGGGGGGGGGGGGGGGGGGGGGATAAAATCCTCGATCCATACTGCGGGATCGGTTGTTCCGTCGTATGATTCAATATTGACGGGCTTGAACCCCTCGGGGAATTCATGATCCAGTACTTCATCTGTCAAGCAGAGATGGTGTGGAGCGCCTCTATATTGGGTCGCGTCGCGGCGCACCTCCGATGAAGTCCGCCTGTGGTTATCGGCCCGGGCATGACTAGGTTTGTCACGTACGAATAGGTAGCCGTCATCGCGGGTCGAAAGGCATCCTCGCGATCCGTAGATTGATCTGGTGTGTCCTGCTCTACTGTCCATGTCCTGCCGAATGTTGTATGTATAGTCCCGAGCTGTTTTGTCTCTGTTTTTGCAAGGCGGTGGGGCGGGCTGCTGTTTGGCCTGAGTTGCCGTTTTATCCCGACCGCGGGGTGGTCGGTCCGCCGAACTATCCCGACCACGTGGTGGTCGTTCCGCATTGCGCGAGGGAGGTATGGGCTCCGGCGCCTCCTCATCAAACTGTGGTAGCAGTCTGCGTTTCAGATAACTCTTGGCTGGACGCTTGAGGCCGTATTCTTCGGCTGCCAGGACATCAGTCCATCTGTCAATGAGTAAGTCTTGATCAGCTTGAAGCTGCTGCTGCTTCTTCTTCAGGCTTCTTGCAGTGGCTATTAGCTTGCGCTTGAAGCGCTCCTGCTCGAGGGGTGCCTCAGGCACGATGAAATCCTCGTTGCCGAGGCTCTCCTCATCCTCGGAGAGTGGACGGTAACTATCCTCATCCGGCTCCTTGGGCATGGCCTGTTTATCAGGGCTAGCTTGCCCCGTTGTCTCGTTCCTCCTGTTCGGATGTTGCTCCAACAGGGTCTTCATTGTTTTCGCCGTCGTCCGGAGTACTATTTTCTCCGGTGCCAGTGTTGCTATCTTTCGAGCGACGTGACTTAGAACGGTGTTTAGGGCGCCGGCACTTGGACTGTGTCTCAGGAGGTTTATTCTCAACTGGATCTTCTTTGTCATCGTCATCAGCTTTTTTAGGTGTATCAACCAAGTACACATCATATGAGGAAGTGGCCGTCCATCGCCCAGTAAATGGCGGGTTTTGACCTTGCTCCTCATCGTCATCGTCGTCCATGTCGTCTATGTCTTTGGAGCCGTAATCAAGCTTGTCGGTTAAGTCCTCGCAGTGGCTATGAAGTGGGTGGTGGGTAGGAAGCAAAATTCTTCGTCGTCAGCCCCTAGTTCAAACCGGACATAGTTCGGCTGTGAGTCTCCCGCCAAGGACAGGTTTTTTAACGAGTATAGCACGTCGCCCAGGGGCGAGTGTTGGAAGATGTCTGCGGTGCCGAATTCTAAAATCGACAACCGATCCAGCTCGGTGTTCGTAGGCGTCCATGGTTCGGAACTTAAAGCCGGAGACGAGTCCAGAGTTCCGTTGACGCAAATATTGCAAGGTGTCGAGTCTGAGTGCGGCTCCAATGCCACGGACTCTGTGGCCTTGGATGGCGCAATCTGCTCCGGATTTGAGGCTGTTGCAGTAACAAGAACCATCTCCTGGATGTGATCCGATGACAAATTTAAGTCATGTTCACCGGAGCGAGGGGGAGCGATCGCCGTGGTCTCAAATCCGTCCAAGATCAAGTCTCTACGGATGTCCGCGACGTAGTTCAAGCTTCCGAATCTGACCTGATGGCCAGGGGCGTAGCTGTCGATCTGCTCTAGATGGCCAAGCCAGTTGGCCCGCAGTACAAAGCCGCTGAATACGAAGATCTGTCCGGGGAGGAAGGTTTCTCCTTGGACAGCGTCACTATCGACGATTGAAGGGGCCATCGAACCTTTCGTCGACGGCACAGTGGAACTCTCAATGAAAGCACCAATGTCGGTGTCAAAACCGGCGGATCTCAGGTAGGGGGTCCCGAACTGTGCGTCTAAGGTCGATGGTTACAGGAGACAGGGGACACGATGTTTACCCAGGTTCGGGCCCTCTCTATGGAGGTAATACCCTACTTCCTGCTTGATTGATCTTGATGAATATGAGTATTACAAGAGTTGATCTACCACGAGATCGTAATGGCTAAACCTTAGAAGCCTAGCATGTATGACTATGGTAATGAGTATATCCTTTTCCGGACTACACCCTCCGGTTTATATAGACACCGGGGGGATCTAGGGTTACATAGAGTCGGTTACATAAGAAGGAATCTTCATAGTTGGTCGCCAAGCTTGCCTTCCACGCCAAGGAGAGTCCAATCCGGACACGGGTACAGTCTTCGGCCTTTATGTCTTCACAGCCCACCAGTCCGGCCCATTGATAATAGGCCGGACACCCGACGACCCCTTAGTCCAGGACTCCCTCAGTCGGCCACTGTACCCGCCTCAAGGCGGGGGTGAGGGCCCGGAGCCCCATGGGGCTGCTTGGGGCGCCGGTCGATCCAGTCGGAGAAGCGGCGCCGTCCATGAGAGCCGGTCGGGGATGCGAAGCCGTCGAGGGAGCAAAGCTCTGGCGCACCCCTACCTAGCGCGCCAAATGTCGGATCACGGGTTCCGGCAAAACCCTCAAGGTTCGAACACTGGGGTGCGCACGAAGATCTCTCCTCTCCCAAGCTCTCGCACTCCACGATCTAGCGGACAAACTCGCTGAACCCAAAGAACACAGAGACACAAGATTTATACTGGTTCGGGCCACCGATGTGGTGTAATACCCTACTCCAGTGTGGTGTGGTGGATTGCCTCTTGGGCTGGGGATGAACAGTACAAGGGGAAGAACAGCCTCCTGAGGCGAGGTGTTCGTGTGCTGGTGAGCTGGAGAAGGGTTCGTCCACCTTCTCTGTGGTGGCTGGTCCTATTTATAGGGGCCCGGATCCTCTTCCCAAATATTGAGCGGGAAGGGATCCCACAACGACCAATTTTGAAGGGGAACAACTAGTACAGCTTATCCTGACAAAAGCGGTCTTCGCCTGCCAAAGGCTCTGGTGGTGACGCCGTCTTGGGCTCTATGGTGACCTCCGCCTGCCATCCTGCTGGTCTTGGTCTCATTGCACCGATATGGAAACCTTTGCCTGATGCCTCAGGACTCCACGCCTACGCTTGCCTCTTTAGCACCAAAGAGGAAACAAGGACACTGTGCACGCGGGCGCCTGCCTGGCGCCCGCCTGGTTGCGGTCGTCATGGCTTGCGTCCTTGCCTTGATCTCTTCGCTCCTCGCGAGCCAGCCTGGTGAGGCCGCTCCTGAGGAGGTCTTGTGTCGTCCGCCTCGTGAGGCTTGGCCCCTTGCGAGGGTCTTGAGTGCATGCTGGTGAAGATGGGCCGTACGAGCCCGCTGGTTGAGCCACGCCGTGGGCCACAGGCATGCAAGTCTGGGACCCCCGTTCCCAGAACGCCGACAAGGCCTCAGGATTTCTTCGTCTGGCGTTGGCGTCCATTCTGTAATGAACTCCGCCAAGGCTCTTCTCTGGATGGTTGAAGTGCTTTCAAACTTGAGATCAAAGCTTGACAATTCCAATGCCCACTCAACAATCCTTCGTGTTGCATCTGGATTCCTCAAGATCCTTTGCATCGGAAAGCGAGTGACGATAGTGATTTAGTGTGCTTGAAAGTAGTGGCGTAGCTTACTTGAGGCCGCCAGGAGACCAAAAAGCAATTTCTGCATCCCAGAATATCTCGATCGAGCTCCTTGGAGGAGAGAGCTGACGAAATAAACTGGTCGCACCAACTTCTTCTTCTGCACATCTTGCTATCTTGATCCATCTGCTCGCTCTATGCTTGACTTGTTAGCACCAGGATTTGCCAGAGAAGATACCCGATGGTCACCTGCCGGCCTGCATCTGCTGCTCCCTCACTTTCAGCTTCTCTTTCTGCGACCAGTGCAGCACTGGCCACTTGATTCGTTGTTGCCTGATACAGTAGCAACGGCTCTTGCGGGTCTTGGCGCAACCAGTGTTGGTGCAGAAGAAAGGTACTTCTTCAAGTCTTGCAGCGCCGCCTCCACTTCCAAAATCCATTTCATTGGACCCGTCTTTTTCAAGATTTTGAAAAATGGCAGGGCACGCTCAGCAGTCTTGGATATGAACCTCCTAAGTGTGGCAATGCAGCCGGCGAGGTGGCGCACATCCTTGACGCGCTTCGGTGCTTCAATCTGCTCAATTGCTTTGATCTTGTCAGGATTGGCTTCAATTCCATGTTGAGACACAAAGAACCTGAGAAGCTTGTTGGATGGAACAGCAAACACACACTTCTCAGTATTGAGCTTCAGATTGATCTTGCATAGATTAGCAAATGTTTCTTCCAAATCTTGTATCAGTGTTGACTTGTCCTTGGTTTTGACCACTATGCCATCCACATAGGCTTCCACATTCCTGTGTAGCTGAGGTTCAAAACCAATTTGGACTGCTCTTGCAAATGTTGAACCAACACTCTTCAATCCAAAAGGCATACATATGAAACAGTATGTGCCACATGGAGTTATGAATGCGGTCTTCTCTTCATCTTCTTTTGACATGAATATCCGATGATACCCAGAGTAGGCATCAAGGAATGACAGCAGATCACATCCAAAAGTGGAGTCAACAATCTGGTTAATGCGCGTCAAGGGAAATGGGTCCTTCGGGCAAGCTTTGTTGATATCTGTGTAATCAATGCAAAGCCGCCACTTGTTTTTCACCTTGCGCGCAACAACTGGATTGGCCAACCACGTCGGATGGAGTACTAACCAAACCTGCACTTCCATTTTCTTGATCTCCTCTGCAATGAATCATTGCTGCTCCAAGGCTTGCTTTCATACTTCTGCTTAACGGGCCGCACGTGAGGACAGACGGCAAGGTGGTGCTCAGTTACCTCCTTGGGAACACTGGGGATGTCAGATGGTTGCCATGCAAACACATCGACATTTGCCCACAGGAAGGAAACAAGTGTGCTTTCCTATTTATCGTCATGGGTGGAACTTATGGTGAAAGAGGCACGCTTGCCGGAGTCAGTGATCTTGCCGGTCTTCTTCCTCTTCTTCCCCCCGGGAGCTTGGTCGGTAGGAGCAAGTGCCTTGGCGGCAGATGGATATTCTGCAAAACAAAAAACATGCAACAAATAGGAACTGGCACTAGGCACTAGATCAATATGTTAGTTAGTCCCAAAAAAATGATATAAAATGTTGCCAAAAGTATATGAAAGTTGTAGAATATTGGCGTGAAACAATAAAAAATTATAGATACGACGGAGACGTATCAACATCCCCAAGCTTAATTCCTGCTCGTCCTCGAGTAGGTAAATGATAAAAAAGCTAATTTTTGATGTGGAATGCTACCTAGCATAATCTTGATCATGTAATCTAATCATTGCATGAATATTAAGACACGAGTGATTCAAGGCAATAGTCTATCAATTTGACATCGAAAGAATAGTACAAGACATGCATGTAATTGATCATTGCCTTCCATAATAACGGAGCTAAAGGAAACAACCGCTATACACTTAATTGTGGTAAGCATGGCACACTCAGTCTTCCCTGCATAACGTATAAATCATGAGCACCTTGGTGTCAAACCAGGCAATTGTATTGTACTTCTAACGCGCTTCAACATTTTCAACTTCACTCAATACATGAGCATGAGCCATGGATATAGCACTATGGGTGGAATAGAATGCGGTTGTAGGGATCAATAGGAGAAGGAAGAAAGTCCCGCATCAACTAGGCGGATCAATGGGCTATGGAGGTGCCCATCAATCAATATCAATGCGAGGAGTAGGGATTACCATGCAAAGGATGCACTAGATCTATAAGTGTATGGAAGCTCACAAATGGAACTAAGTGGGTGTGCATCCAACTTGCTTGCTCATGAAGACCTTGGGCATTTGAGGAAGCCTATCATCGGAATATACAAGCCAAGTTCTATAATTAAAAACTCCCACTAGTATATGAAAGTGATAACTCAAGAGAACATGGTGCTACTCTAAAGCACAAGTGTGGTAAAAGGATAGTAACATTGCCCCTTCTCTCTTTTTATCTCATCATTTTTTTCTTTTCTTTTTTTGTTGGGCTCTTTTTGGCCTCTTTTTATTATTTTTTAAATTTTTTATTATTTTTCGTCCTGAGTCTCATCCCGACTTGTGGGGGAATCATAGTCTCCATCATCCTTTCCTCACTGGGGAAATGCTCTCATAATAGGTAGGTATGGTGGCTATTTTGAGGAAGATATAAGGAGGGTTTATGCACGGGTGAAAGTTGTGTGGTACTAGAGAGGCTAGCAATGGTGGAAGGGTGAGAGTGCGCATAATTCATGGACTCAACATTAGTCATAAAGACCTCATATACTTATTGTAAAAGTTTTATTAGCCCTCAAAGAAAAGTACTAGTCACATGCCCCTAGGGGGGAGGTTGTTAGGAGTTAACCATCGCGCACCCCCTATTCAAACAACACAGAAGGATTTCAATCAAGGATAAATTATGCTCTGACCTCACTGCTAATGTCAGCGGCCACCACTTTACATGCGTGAGGATTTACTTGCATAGAGACTTACTTCCCTTAACACCATTAATAATACTCAACTTTAATTCTTCTACTAGCATGCCCCATATTACCACCTCAATATTGCAAAACTATTGCAAGGAATCAAACATATCATACTCAGGATCTACAAGTTTTATGGAGGATTTTATGAGTAACCATGTTAATGACCAATAAACAATTCTAAAAAATTAGGACAAAATAAACAATTTGCATAACAGTACTGTGTAAAAATTTCAGATTTTTTGCATGTTCCAGTAAAAAATGTAAATTCACACACTACAGCAAAAGTTTCTGTTTTTGCATTGCACATACCAAACAGGCAATCTAATCATCCTAAAGGAAAATCTTGGCACATTATTTTTATAATACAAGGGGATAATTATGTTTGTTGAAAAGTTTATGTAAGTCGAGATTTGCAAAGTTTCCATGGGCATGAGCAAAGTTCAAGGAGGCCCCCCACTTCAACGGTGCTCGTCTTTCTTACCTTGACTTTACTTTTTGAAAAGTTTTAGGTTCTCCTCTATATTTTTTGTTTTTAAACTTTTTAAAAGCACACAACAGAATAAAATGTCTCTCCTAAACTTCCGGGTTGTCTCGCTGATAGCGCTTTCTTTAAAGCCATTAAGCTAGGCATAAAATGCTCAAGTAATCGATCTACCCGGATCCCAAGGTATATCAAAGCCAATTTTAATTAACAATGATTTGTAATTTAGTATTGAGCACAAATCAACATATATCATGTAACAACGAAGTCTAACTCTCTTCCTATGCAGTGTCATGTCATAAAAGACCAATTCATGCACATCAAGTAAAGGCCAATACATAGCATAAACATATTCTTGTAGTTCTATCGTATTGGAAACACAGAGGCGGAGATGTAGTTCCTCTCTCATAATAATTGCAAGTAGGAGCAGCAATCACATGCATATTGTATTCATCAAAATCATCATGTGCAATAGTAAAACACAACCCATCAATATAATCCTTAATAAGCGCAAACTTCTCCGATATAGTGTAGTTGGGAGAATTCAAAAAGATAATAGGACTATCATGTGTGGGTGCAATAGCAACAATTTCATTCTTAACATAAGGAACTATAGCAAGTTCATATCCATAAGCATAATTCAAATTGGCATCATGGCTACAAGCATAGCAAGCATCAATTTCATCAAAAATGTATATTTCAAACGAATCCAAGGGATCATAGCAATCATCATAGCATTCATCCTTTGGTAAGCATGAAGGGAAATTAAACAATGTATGAGTTGAAGAATTACTCTCATTAGAAGGTGGGCACGGGTAGCTAATCCGCTCTTCCTCCTTTTGTTCTTCACTCTCCTTGTCATCTTTTTCATCCAATGAGCCCACAGTTTCAACATTTTCTTCTTCCATAGTTTCCTGCAAAATATTAGTCTCCTCTTGGATAGCGGAGACTTTCTCAATAAAATCATCAATATCAGCATTGTATTTATAATTCTCATTGCAATATTTAAGTATAGCAAAATTTTCAGATCGGTAAACAACATCATCACAATCTTCATACTTTTCAAACAAAGATTCAATTTCATAAGCACCCTTAAAAGTAGCAAATTCTTCTATTCGTTTCGCATCATAGTAATCATATATACCATTAGCATAAGAAGCCAAGGTTTGTTATCACTAAATTCACATGAAAAGGGAAGGTGTGGAGCCTTCATCCTAGAGCAACAAGTATAATCATATCTCAAGCATAGATCCCAAGCATACCAATGCAACATTTCAATTTGATCCCATAACAGTTTCCCTTTTTGAGACAAGCGATAATCCCTAAAGTATTCAAGTTGATCCAACGTGTCTCCCATTATCAAGTTGAACGGAGTTTTCTCAGGATTATCAGAGTAGTGTTTAATGTTTTTCACATAACGAACATCGAGGGTTTTAGAAGGTTCCCCATTGTCGGTGCAACAAACCCTGGGTCCGTTGCCCAGACTGTGCACAGGCACGGGAGCAAGATTACAACACCAAGATCAGGCCAAGGTACAAGAGATCAAGATCTTCAAAGGACCAACGTGCAGACCAAGAGGACCAAAACCAAGCCAGAGAAGTAAGAAACCACCAGGACAAAAGCCTCCCTTGCCGAGCAGGCGAGCCTTGCAAGGACGGGGTCACCCCCGGAAGAAAACCTCCAAGACGTCCCGGCAGGGCCTGCCGGGACTCGCGGAGGCAGAGCCACCTCACCAAACCACTTCACCACGACGCACGTCGTTGATCAATGCGGCGTCGAGCCGCAAAGTGACTAAGTGGCAGCCATTTGCCACATGGCAGCCTCTTTCTACAAGAAATACCTACAGACCACACCCGTCCTGTGACATGTTGAGCGAGAAAGCGCGAAGCTGGCAAAACAGCCTGGCAAGGCTTGCCGGGCAAGCGACAATGTGACATCGAGCGGCGCATTTAGTGCGCTCTGTCAACCTGCAGAGTTAGGTATGATAGCACTGTTTGCTATCTTATCAGTGCATAATGACTAATTTTCCACTGTGGTGACCCCTTAGTCTATAAAATGAGGCCCGAGGCAACCTTAGAAAGGGTTGGACCCTGTGTTAGCGAATCCACCCCCTCACATTTCATACGCACGTAGCCGTTTCGCCCTGAGGCAACCCTGCCGGGCAAACGCGCTGCGGCCACCACCATTCTTCCACCATCAATCCACCAATGAAGGAGTAGGGCTTTACGCCTCGCGGTGGCCCGAACCTGGGTAAAACTACCCGTGTGATCCCTTGTCGTGCTGCCCCATGCTCCTCTGCTCTTTGTGTAACATGCCGTCCCCCTGCCGAACCAGCAAGGGACCTTTGGTCCCATAGGTGGCCGTGGTTTCCCGCGACATCTTTGGCGCGCCAGGTAGGGGGGTCACTTGCGCGAACTTGAAAGCATGAGCAATTCATCATCTTCATCGCCATCTTCATGTTCGACGGCACCATCGACCATGGCACCCAAGAAGAAATCTGGTGCTTCAGCTCATCTGTCCACCTCGAAGGCTCCGCCGCCCGCAGCCACCAATGCTGCGGGGGATGTGCAGGCGCATGAGGATGTGGACGCTGCTGGGGATGTGGCCGGAGCAGGCGGCACCGTCACCACCTCCCCCACAGCCGAAGCAGGAGCAGGGGACACCGGATGAGAGCAACATCAGCAACATCCCGATGGCCACGCTCCACGAGGTACGGGTGAAGGGATTATTTCATCTGCGCCCCTTCCTCTCGCTGATGGGCACAACCACAATGGTGGCGCTCGGGCCAGGGTGAATCGCCGCCCTCCGGCCGCCCCCGCTATGGGAGCGACCGCAGCGCGTGCACCTCCCCCGGGGCGAGTCGACCAGGTCACTGCGCCTAACGGAGCCGCTGGCCCTCAAGCGCCTTCACCACGTCACAACGAGGACGTGGTGCTGTCGCCCTTGGCACCATCAGAAGTCGAGCGATGGTGCGGTCCACATCGTCATCACCCATGCCAAGTACTACTACGGAGGCCATGGCGCGGGCTCAACTGCTACTAAGGTTTCCACCGGTGGCCGAATAGATGGACGAGTGGCGTGCCACCATCCAGAGTCTTCTCAGTTTTGCCGAGGTTGGGGGCTCACAGCGAGCTGGCCCGCCATGACCTTCCCAAGCGACGACGACGGCTCGCACTGCTGATCGTATAGAAGGGGGCACCCCCACGATGCAGTCCCCACCGCGACAACCAGCGCGAGCACGGCAGAATCAAGAACTTGACGACGTATCGATGGCCTCTTCTGACCCTCGAGCACGTCCAGGCCAACGGCGAGCCCCGGAGGACCAGCGGAGGGGAGACGTGCGCATCGTCATTGAGCGACGCTGCGATGACCACCGTCGAACCAATGGGTGCGATGGTCCTGATGTTGACGAGCCTGCGCTCAAGGTTGGCGGGTGCCTACCTTTCGAGGTTGGGTGCCCTGCCTTTACTCGTGAGCTGCGGCAAGTCTTTTGGCCGTTCGTTCGCACGTTCAAGCCAGAGATACCTGAGAAGTATGATGGGAGGCTAAACCCGACAGAGTTTCTGAGCATCTACACCATCGCTGTTCAAGCTGCCCGAGGAAGAGATGAGAAGGTATTTGCCAACTACTTCCCTTTGGCACTCAAGTCCAATGTTAGGTCTTGGCTGATGCACTTGCCGGAGAACTCCATTTCGTCATGGGCTAACCTGTGCCATGAGTTCATTGGTGCCTTCACTGGCGGCCACCAAGAACCAGGGCAGCCCAGTGACTTGCAGCTTCTCTAGCAGAAAGAAGGAGAGACTCTCCGGAAGTACTTGTAGAGATTCAGCAGAGTCCACAGGAACATCCCGAATATCCATCAGCAGCTGTGATAGCTGCCTTCCAATCCAATGTGTGCAACCGCAGGATTCGTTCCAAGATGAACGTGCGGTTGCCCAAGACTATGAAGGAGCTTTACACCTTGGTGGACAAGTGTGCTCGGATGGAGGAAGGAAGGAAACTACCCGAAGAGGAGGATTGCATCAACATCGACTCAGAGGATGATGACGAATCCATCAGTCAGAAGAAGAGCAAGAAGCGCAGCAAGAGGCGCAAGTATAAGGTAGTAATGACTGTCAAAGGATCGGGTACACCTAGTACCGGCAAGAAGGCTAAAGCCGAAGCTCCCGGCAAGGAAGCTGCCATGTGCGTGACTGCCGGGAAGCTGGCTGCCGAGAAGGCTAGGAAAGGCGATGGGCCGTACTGCAAGATTCATCAGACCAAGGGCCACGATCTTCAAGAGTGTCACTAGGTTGGGCAGTTTGTCAAGAGGCAGAGAGCAGAATATGAGAAGCGTGATAGGGAAAAAGGTCAGAATACCGCTGGTGGGAAGGTCCGAGGTGATGAAGCAAATCTCCCCGACAAACCCTTCCGGAACCATGGAAAACCCACCAGGGGTCGAGAGAAGGAATCTTGGAATGATGAGAGCGATGGAGGGGATGAAGAGGAAACCAGTGAGCAGGAGTTCCAGAAGGCCACTGACGCCCTATGCATTGACGGAGGTGCATCCCTGCAATCCTCTCACCGCCAACTCAAACGGTGGGCACGTGAGGTCAATGCCATGGAGCCGGCGGCGGAGGCTCGGAAGCCGCTCAAAAGTTCATGCACGTCCATCATCTTTGACAAAGTGGACCATCCAGACTGTACCACTGTGGTAGGATGTTTGCCATTGTTGGTCTCTCCAACAATTTGCAACCTCAAGTTCACGAAGATGTTGGTTGACGGCGGGGCTGGGTTGAATCTAATTTCCCCAAAGGTCATCAGCAAACTTCAGATAGCAGAGGAAGAGCTGAAGGTCATGGGCACATTTCAAGGAGTTAATCCCGACAGGAGTCATCCTGAGGGAAAGATCTTGTTGCGATTGACATTTGGGGGAGAGCTAAACTATCGGACTGAGAAGATTGTGTTTGATGTGGTCGACCTCCCCCTGCCGTACAAAGGGATCCTTGGACGCCCAACCCTGGCTAAATTCATGGCGGCATCCCACTATGCCTACAACACCTTGAAGATGCCTGGGCTGGTAGGAGTCATTTCCGTCCCATCATATGAGAAGGACGCAATCATTTGTGTGGATAAGATGTACCGGGACACAGTCGCGACAGAGGCAGCGGTAGCAGCAGTTCCCGCCAAGGAGAACAGAGGAAAGAAGAAGGATAGCAGGGACGCTAGCAAGGAATCCAGGAAGAGAGTGCGCTGCGCCTGTTGATGACTTGCCGAAGAGTTCCAACAGCAAGAGATCCAAGGTTGCTGCACCACAAGTGAAGAAGGTCCCGGCAGGGCTGGCTGGCATTGATGGTACCTTCACTATCAGCGCCACCCTTGATGACAAATAGGAAAGCGCGCTCGTTGCCTTCCTGGGGGGGGGGGGGGGGGGGGGGGGGGGGGGGGGGGGGGGGGGGGGGGGGGGGGGGGGGGGGGGGGGGGGGGGGCTTGCTGTGCGTCGATCAGATTGTGCATTCCACTTTAGGCTGCGATTTGCTCTCCTTTTTGGATGCATGTCTGCCCACATGCCCGACCTGTCAAGCAGAAAGCTCAGAAGCAGGCCTTGGAGAGGCAGCAGCTTATTTTATAGGAGATTAAGATGCTTGAGGCAGCTGGTTTGGTCAGAGGAGTGCTGCATCCAACATGGTTAGCAAATCCGTTGGCTGTTCGCAAGGCTAACGGGAAATGGAGGCTTTGCATAGATTTCACAGACCTCAACAAGGCTTGCCCGAAGGACCCATTTCCCTTGCTGTGCGTCGATCAGATTGTGCATTCCACTTTAGGCTGCGATTTGCTCTCCTTTTTGGATGCATATTCTGGGTATCATCAAATCTTCATGTCCAAAGAACACGAAGAGAAGACCTTGTTCATCACCCCATGTGGTACGTACTGCTTTATTCGCATGCCATTCAGATTAAAGAGTGCTGGGTCTACTTTTGCAAGGGCAGTCCAGATTGGTTTTGAGCCACAGCTACACAAAAACATCGAGGCTTATATGGATGATATTGTGGTCAAGACCAAGGACAGAGCAACCCTCATCCAGGTCTTGGAGGAGACATTTGCTAATCTGCGCAAGATCAACTTGAAGCTCAACCCGAAGAAGTATGTGTTTGGCATTCCCTCCGGCAAGCTACTTGGGTTCTTTGTATCCCACCGGGGGATCGAAGCCAACCCTGACAAGATCAAAGCTATCGAACAGATCCAGGCGCCAAGGGCAGTTAAGGATGTGAGGCATCTGACAGGGTGCGTTGCCGCGCTAAGTAGATTCATTTCCAAGTCTGCCGAGCGCGCCCTGTCGTTCTTCAAAATCCCGAAGAAGGCAGGGCCCATGAAGTGGACCCCAGAAGCAGATGCGGCATTGCAAGAGTTGAAGGCCTACTTGTCCTTTGTGCCCACCTTGGTTGCCCCCGAACCACAAGAGCCATTGCTGCTATACTTGGCGGCAACCAATCATGTGGTTAGTGCAGCCTTAGTGGCACAGCGGGAAGTGGAGGAAGCAGAAAGTGAGCAAGTCCCGGTAGAGCAAGATAAGGATCAGGACAGAATGAGTACGACAGCGAGGGCAACCCCAAGGACATGGCAAAGAAGAAAGTGGTGCAGCGCCCAATGTACTTTGTCAGTTCCCTGCTACAAGGAGCTAGATCGAGGTAATTTGGTGTGCAAAAATTGTTCTATGGTCTTATCATGGCCTCAAGTAAACTGCGCCACTACTTCCAAGCCCATGAGATCATGGTTGTCACTCGCTTCCCGTTGCAAAGGGTACTCCGAAACCCTGAGGCTACCGGCAGAATAGTGGAGTGGCTTTTGGAGTTATCCAGCTTCGGCCTGAAGTTTGGGAGCACATCAACAATCCAGATTAGGGCATTGGCAGAGTTTATTGCAGAATGGATGCCAACCCCTGACGAGGAAGTACTGGAAATAGTTATCCCCGGCAAAGAAGTGCCCCAAGAATGGATCATGTATTTCGATGTTGCCTTTTTCCTACAAGGTGCAGGGGCTGGCGTGCCTCTCGTTGCCCCCTCCGAGGAGAACTTGAAGTACATCATCCAGATGCACTTTGCCCGGGAAGAGGCGACCAACAATACAACAGAGTATGAAGGGCTCCTTGCCGGGCTCAGGATTGCCGCAGAACTGGGAATCAAGAGGCTGATCATTCGAGGAGATTCACAACTTGTGGTGAGACAAGTCAACAAGGATTACCAAAGTCCATTGATGGAGTCATACATTGAGGAAGTGAGAAGATTGGAGGAGCGCTTTGACGGATTGCAAACAGAGCACGTACCCCGTGCGGAAAACAACATAGCTGATCATCTGTCAAAGTGTGCTGCGTAGAAGCTTCCTGTGGAACCAGGAACTTTTGTTCTCCATCTTACTCACCCCTCGGTATACCCAGCAACAATGGCCCAGAAAAGGAGAAACATGCACTCCGGTAAGCCTCTTGAAAGTGCAACTAATCCCTTGGTGGTTTTGGTAATTCATGACAACATATAGCTCATTGAACTAATATCCATTCAAGTTGAATATTTCAGAAAGTTCAATGATTGGCATGGCATGGATTAGAGATGTGAACCCCTCAAAATGCTAAGGACAAATATTGGCAAAATCTCAAGACTCTTTATTTCTATTTTAGTGATCCCAGATCACATTGAGTCCATAGGAAACGCCAATACTATTAAAAGGGGATGAGGTGTTGCTTAATGGTCTACTTGCTCAAAATGCTTAGTGATAAGCTCCAAAGCCCTCAACCACTTTCTCATGTCCAAATATGTCCTAAACCTAAATTCAAACTCGGCCCCACCAATTTGATCTATCCGGCGCCATCGAGTTCACTTGACATAGCCACTGCCAGAAAACCTAATCAGTTCGGTCTCACCGATAGGGATTTCGATCTCGCCGAGATGGGATTGCAAACTCTCTGTTTCCCTTTGTACTATTTCGGTCTTACCGAGATGAGCGATCGGTCCCACCGATTTCGCAATGCAAACTCTCTGTTTCCCTGTCGCAACGTTTTGGTATCACCGAAAGGAGCGATTGGTCCCACCGAGTTTGCCTGACCAACAATCTGTTTGCTGATTGCTGAAATCAGTCCCACCGAGTTCATGCAATTGGTCACACTGAGATGAGGTTTTGCCCTAACCCTAGCTCATCGGTATCACTGAGTTGATCATGTTGGTCCCACCGAGAATCCTAATGTTCACATTTTGAACTGAATCGGTCTCACTGAGTACACTTATCCGGTCTGACCGAGTTGGGTCAAATGTGTGTAACGGTTAGATTTTGTGTGGAGGCTATATATACCCCTCCACCCCCTTCTCTATTCAAGAGATAGCCATTAGAATGTACCTACACTTCCACTACTCATTTTCTAAGAGGGAACCTCCTACTCATGCGTTGAGACCAAGACATTCCAATCCAACCACAAGAATCTTGATCTCTAGCCTTCCCCAAGTTGCTTTCCACTCAAATCATCTTTCCACCATATCCAAATCGGTGAGAGAGAGTTGAGTGTTGGGGATAATATCATTTGAAGCACAAGAGCAAGGAGTTCATCATCAACACACCATCTATTACCTTTTGGAGAGTGGTGTCTCCTAGATTGGTTAGGTATCACTTGGGAGCCTCCGTCAAGATTGTGGAGTTGAACCAAGGAGTTTGTAAGGGCAAGGAGATCGCCTACTTCATGAAGATCTACCTAAGTGAGGCAAGTCCTTCATGGGCGATGGCCATGGTGGGATAGACAAGGTTGCTTCTTCGTGGACCCTTCGTGGGTGGAGCTCTCCGTGGACTCGCGCAACCGTTACCCTTCGTGGGTTGAAGTCTCCATCAACGTGGATGTACGATAGCACCACCTATCGGAACCACGCCAAAAATCTCCGTGTCTACATTGTGTTTGCCTTCTCCAAATCCTTCCCTTTACCTTCATATGCAATGTTTTACATTCCGCTGCTATACTCTTAGAATTGCATGTGTAGGTTGATTGCTTGACTTGTGCTAAGTTGCTAAAATATGCCAAGACTTAAAATTGGGAAAATGCTAGATTTTTATTTGGTCAAGTAGTCTAATCACTCCCCTCTAGACCTACTTTCGATCCTACAAGTGGTATCAGAGCTTTGGTCTCCATTTGCCTTGATTTCCATAGCTTTGCTGATCATAGCCTTGGTTTCACAACTGATGAGGACATCAATACCATTGTTACACCCACACCCCCTGCTGCTATACATACTGGACCAATTACTAGAGCTCGTGCATGCCAATTAAATTATCAGGTACTTTCGTTTCTTGGTAATGATTCTAATGTTCATGAGAATATGATGCTGCCTAAATTGGATACATTTGTCTTGCTTACAAATGAAGGGCCTAGCTTGGACAAGAGGGATGAACATTGGAGCAAGATTAAGCATGGAGATGATGGCATGCGCAAGGGGAACAAGAACGGAGTTACAAGTGATGATTTCAGGACTTTGAAGCCACCATAATGAGTGCATGAAGCCTTGGACGAAATATACAAGATGTCACTTCATAAATTTCGTCCAAAGGCTATTATAGGTGCTGCGTCACCTTATTTTTGGGCCAAGCCCATGTAATTTTGAAATAGTCAAGTATATGTTGTTTTTAGAGTCCGTATGTGTGGGGAAACAAGAGTTAGGGTTGGTTTCGGACCCCTCCTCCAAGGGCCACGAAATTACCCCCTCTTCCTCCATATATACAGCCCTTAGGGCATCATTTTGAGTTTGGGTTTTGTTTAGATTAAAAGTTCACGTACTTCGTTTGTGTTCAACTACCAGACCAAGACGTCACAGAACCCCACCTTGATCAATAAAGCTTTCCTGTTATATTCGCTATATCCTGATTGCAATCTTAGTTTCTTGCTTGTTCTTCGTTTGCTTGCAGGAAATAGACCCTCGTGGTTAGGTTGATCATGCTCCGATGTGGTCAATAACCTCTCGGAGTTGGTTTAGCGATTGCTAAGGCGCGATGTCCTCGCACGTTCGTAGTCGGATCGTCAAAGTCTACTCCATAAAAAATGATAACCACCATCTCATTGAAAGACGGGACACTTTTGCCTCTATCAACAACCTAGGAGAGTATGGTGTCTAGCGAGGGAAATTACCACCGTAGAGGTCCTTACTTTGATGGTACAAATTTTGCTAGTTGGAAGCATAAGATGAAAATGCATATTCTTGGACATAACCCCGCCGTTTGGGCTATTGTGTGTATTGGCTTGCAAGGTGAATTCTTCGAAGATGGAAGAGAACCGAATCGAGAAGCAACCGCGGAAGAATTGAAGATGTTGAAATACAATGCTCAAGCTTGTGATATCCTCTTCAATGGATTGTGCCCCAAAGAATTCAACAAAATCAGACGCCTTGAGAATGCAAAGGAAATTTGGGATACTTTGGTTGATATGCATGAAGGTACCGAGTCCGTCAAGGAATCCAAATTGGATGTGCTTCAAAGTCAACTTGACAAGTTCAAAATGAAGGATGGTGAAGGAGTCGCTGAAATGTACTCTAGGCTTGCTCTCATCACAAATGAGATTGCCGGCTTAGGAAGTGAAGAGATGACCGACAGATTCATCATCAAAAAGATCCTAAGATCCTTGGATGGAAAGTATGATACCGTGTGCACATTGATCCAGATGATGCCCAATTACAAAGATCTCAAGCCAACGAAAGTCATTGGTAGAATTGTTGCTCATGAGATGTCACTCAAGGATAAGGAAGTGCTTCACAACAAGTCTAGTGGTGCTTACAAAGCTTCATGTGATGCTCCTACATCATCAAGTGAGAAACAAGTCTTCAATGAAGAATTGAGCCTAATGGTGAAGAACTTCAACAAGTTCTACAAGAGTAGAAGCAAAGAGAGAAGTCACAAGTCAAGGTCCTACAATGACAAAAGATCTTCTAGTCGTGATCGCAATTGCTACAATTGTGGAAGACCCGGACACTACTCTAGTGAGTGTACGGCTCCCTACAAGAGGAGAGAAGACTCACCTAAAAGGAGAAGCAAAAGAGAGGAGGAGTAGAGATGATCGTTATGAACTAAGACCCTCTCACAGAAGCAAGGATTCGGAAAGGAAGGACAAGTCATCAAAGAGCTACACAATACGAAGACGTCAAGCTCATGTTGGTGAATGGGTATCCGGTTCCGACTCCGACAACTACTCCGAGAGAAGCTATCACTCCGACTTCGAATATACTCAAGATGAAGGTGTTGCCAGTCTTGGACTGGTGTCATCCAACTCCTATGACATATTTGATTCACCAAATGAAGGATTGGAAGATGCTTCATGGCTAAAGGCCCCAAGGTATCACACCCCGAGTATGTTGATTTCAATAGTGATGAAGATGATTTCCTAGGTGATGATGATTTACTTGTTGACAACTATGATGAAATTGCTATTAATCATGCTAATCCAGATAAAATGAATGACGATAATAAGAAGGAGATTGAGCGTCTAACTAAATAACTAAACACTCTTAAGTTAGCTCATGAAACTACCTTAGAGGATCATAGAGAGCTTTTAAAGACTCATGAAAAGCTACGCTTTGAAAAGCTCAATCTAGAGCAAGAGCATGGGTTCTTAAAATCAATCAATGATGATCTTCAAAAGAAAAGTTCTTCTTACATTGCCAAGCGTTTACTCTTGTCTACTTACATGCCACAAGTAAAATCTAGCAACAAGAGCAAGAAAGATTCTTCTTCTAGTAGTAACAATAATCATGTTAAATCCAATATTGTTGCTTCTAGTAGTTCTCTTGATTCCACTAATGATTCTCTTAGCCAAGTTACACTTGAGCAAGAAAATATCTTATTGAAGGGAATTATAGAGAAAGGTGTTTAGAAGATCCTTGCCGGAAGTAAGCAATTTGAAGAAATGTACGCAAGCAAGGAAGGCACTGGAAGAATCAAGGTGTTGGTTTTGAACGCAAGTTCAATGCCAATGGAGTTGAGTGGGAAGAAGATCAATACCCCAAGATGAAGTTTGTTCCTCAACAAGAGAAGTATGATCCCACTTCTTTCAAGGGAATACAAGCTCAAGATGATCTTCCACCACAAGACCACAGGCTAAAAGGCAAGGACAAGGTTCAAGAAGAGATTGATGCATTTGAAGAAGCTCCTAAGGCCTTGGTCAAGAGGGTTCCCAAGACTACATCAAGTTCTACTTCAACAAGTACAACTACAACTCCAAGGATTCCCATCAAGATGATGTGGATCCCAAAGAAGAAGAACTAGAGAGTTCTTGAGGGTGACTCCGTCAACACACTCCACTCATATTCATTTTGGCAAGGACAAGTGCAATCAACTTTTACATCTTGCACTAGATCAGGGAGTCACAAACCCTCTAGTTGGTAAGACAAGGGACAAGGTAACCAAATGCTTTCATGGACATCATCATCTGTGAATTTCACTCTATGTCTATGGATATTCTTGCATGTTCCTTGTGGGACTAACCCATGTAGGTATTGAAAGTGCAACTCGCTCCAAAGGATTGCTCCAAATGATATATATATATATCAACATTGATCATCTACATCTTCAACACCTACTGTGATAGCCTGGCTTATTAGGGATGATAGACTACTCATATCAATAAGGAATTCCTTCTTTTCCGGGAGCCCATTCGAACAGAACTCCAAAGTTAAGCGTGCTCAGCTTGGAGTAGTTTCAGGATGGGTGACCGACCGGGAAGTTGCTTCCGGGTGCGCACGAGTGAGGACAAAGTGCGCAGAAAAGACTAGTATTGATCTGTGGGGCCAGTCTAGATCCCGCCAGGAGTAACGACCACCGACGGGTGTGTCCGGGGCGTTACACCTACATGAAGTCATCACCGACAAAAGCCAAGGTTAGTTCATCCCTCTTAGGGGGGACATCACATCTCGTGGGAGTTTTGCTCTAAGAATTGAGCTAAAGCAACTCTAATGGTGTGAACAAAACAATGCTTTATGTAAAAGCGGTAACCCCACTTGTTCTTAAACGATGAGTATGACCTATGATCAAATGTTCTCATTTGACTCCTCAGTCAATATACTCATATAAAGATGACCTAGTCATCGCCTATTGCTTGATAGATGCTAGAGTGTCTGTGCATGCTTTGTCACATATTTCATTTGCTATCTTATTGTGTGAGCATGCTGGTTGCATATTTTTCTCATTCGAGGACATCCATTTGTTACTTTGAATGTTTGGCTTTTCTTTTTGCCAAATGGATGGACAAGAATGCCTAAGCACTCCCTCTAGCTATCTATGCTTTTCTCGTCTCAAACTCTATTTATGCTACATCACAAAGCTCGATCAAGTCATATTCGGACCCTCCGAGTGAGGAGGACTCGGAGCCACCGATTCGTCATAGACTTAACTTCCAAAACCTCTTAATGGATTTCGGTCTGACCGATCCATCCCATTCGGTCACACCAAGTTCATTAAGTTGATTTATGATTTAATCTCGATGCAACCGATTTTAACCTTTCGGTCACACCGAGTTGCAGCAACCGCTTGCGATTCTGCATCTCGGTGCCACCGAGTCGTTCCACTCGGTCACACCGACAGAGTCTGGATATATATACCCACGGGCTGAAAATTTGGAAATTCCTCCAAATGCTTCACCCGCGCCTATCCAGCTCTACCGACTCGAGGTCTCCGCATCATCTCCTCGTCGCCAATGTCCTCCTGCCGCTAGTTTCCGCCGCCGTCAACGGGAATCTTCATCGCCGTTGTCGTCATAGCGAGTTCATCGCCAAGTTAGGGTATGAACTCGACTCCTTTGTGCCTTCCCCACTCTGATTCTGAGCACAAAGATCAATGCCTATATTCTTGCCACGTTTGAAACTACTCTATCCACTGCAAACTCCGTTAGATTAGATTTGATGCAAAAATTTAGGTTTAGGTTTCCGTCGAACTCATCTCGGACCGACCGATATTAGGATTTCGGTCTCACCGATTTGGCTCAGGCCATAGGCACAAGTATTTTTTGGTCTGACCTAAACATACCAATCGGTGTGACCGAGTTCATTTCTCTGTGAAACCCTAGCAGCTCGGAGTCACCGAACTGCACCTCGGTCTGACCAATCTTACATGTTTAGACTCCAGAGCTGCTTCGGTGTCACCGAGTTTGTAATATCGGTAGCTCCGAAATGATTTCAGTAGAAAACTAAAACTAAGTTTTTGACTCATTTGTTTTGCAAAATAGCTGTACTTTGTGATGCTCATCTACTCTATATCAATCTATCTATTCACAGGGTCAGCTTTCAGTGTCAAAGATGCCAGACAACAGTGACAGCCGGAACAAATCAGAGGAGCAGGCAAATCTGAGTGAGGGTACTAGTCCCTCTAGCAGTTATGATGATGGTAGCAGAAGCACCCCAAGCAATGTAGCGACCCGACCTCAGACAGTCAAGTCTCTATGCTTAAGTGTCATCCTTGGATCGGTATTGCTGACAAACACAGTACTCGAGGATTTATAACAGAGTTCAATCACACACTTATTACATCAAAAGTCTCAAAAGAGAACTTATTACAATAATATGGATGAAGGCCATCTAAATAAGATAACAGAGGAAGCTTCGAAGGTAGAAGAGTCCATCCAATCTCCACGGCAAAACTGAGTGCATGACAACGACCTAGCGTACCTTAATCTTCGTCTGAAAACTCTGCAACATAATACGTTGCAGCCTGTGTAGGTCAGCACATGGAATATGCTGGCAAGATAACACTATAGGGCAATGAACAAATAACAGCTATCACTACATGCATATATGGCTGGTGGAGGCTCTATGGTTATCATTTGCATAAAGCTAATTTTTCCCTACAACAAAGGAATATATTTTATTTAACTACAAAGTTTGTTGAAAACATTGAGAAGGTAACCCCAACTCAATCCCAAATTAAAAGTTAATAATCCCAACAAATTAATTAAGTAAAGTGATGAGATCAAAACAATAATTCAAGTACCAGATACTCAAGATGTCCATAACCGGGGACACGGCTAATCATGATTAGTTTGTACACTCTTCAGAGGTTTGCGCACTTTTCCCCACAAGACTCGATCTCCTCCGTTGAATTTCTCGCACTACATGATGTTTGAGACACAGATGATCGAGACACAGTCTTTCCAAAGAGGTCCCCTTAACCGATAGATAGGCCGGTACACCTACAATACCCTACATCTGCTAGCCCATCATGGAAAGGATTCCCACAACTTACTCAACTATGCCAGAGCCCATAATGGCATGTGGCTGCACACGGAAGTTTCTAGCATGAACAATTTTATGATCCCTTTGAGCCTGGGTGGCGAACCATAGGAAAATCACACGGAGACCCCGGGATCTCCTTGGACAACACTGGATTCCCAAGGTGCTCACAAACAATCCACCCAGATGTGTATTAGAGTAGCCACCGTAAGTTAAACCTTAGTTAACAATAACTCTCACATCTTTCATGAATTCTCTCAAACTAATCCACGTCTACGAGCATAGCATAGCAGTATAAGCATAACGTAGTAAATACCCAGGGTTTGATAATAAGACAGTAGGTTCTACCTCATCAACTACTTTCCAATACCCACATGTTAATCAAATCCTACTCATGCAATGTTTGAGGGCTGAAACTAATGCATAAAAACTGGGTAATAAAGGGATATGATCAAAGTGTTACTTGCCTTGCTGACGATCGGAAAACCCTAGAGATTCGTAGTAGCAAGCCTCGCACTCCGGAAACTCTATCATGAACAAAAAATAGCATACATAAACACTCAAGCATAAGATGCAAAGGTAGAGCCAAAAGAAAAGATCTAAACAAAAAGTTCAAGTGAAGAGCTTCGACGATCAAAAGAAGTTCAAAATCAAATCTGCTTGAAACCAAATTTTAAATTGCCAAAACCATGTTCAAGTTGATTATCTGGACAGAGGGGAACAAGACGAAGATTTTGGCATTGGTTTCACTGGATTTGGACAAACGACCAAAAAGTAGCGTAGGTTTGAAGATCAGGGACTAATCTGCGATAAGAGTAATTACGGATAGGTCCCTGGACGAAAAATAAACAGAAAAAGAAAAATCTACGGAAGAAACGTTCGTTAACAGAACTAAACGAACAAAAACCATTCATGAAAACGATGTAACCAATGAACGTTTACTCATTAGACTAACACAAAAACGAAAAACCGATCTAAAAACTAAACCGACAAAACCAGAAAAAAACGACTGGTTCTTACCGGTCAACGGCGTCGGCGGCGGGATCGGATCGGCGGCGGCGGCGATGGGCGTCGGTGGCGAGGCGAGGGCGAGGCGGGGACGCGGTGCGGGGTGGCAGCACGGGGCGGCGGTAGCGGCGGCGGCGCGGCTCGGTTCGGCTGCGGGGCGGCGGTGGTGCAGGCGATGAGGAGAAGAGGGCGGGGCGGCTTATAAGGAGGCCCCGAGGAGGTCCTCGGCTTGCGCGAGGGGGCGCGGGGAGGCCGACCCGGACTCCTCCTCGCCGGAGTCCGGCGTCCGCACGGGAGGAAGGCGGCGGCGGCTCGGTTGGGCTGGCTGCGCTTTCGGCCCAGTTCGGTCTGGAACAATTTTTTTTAAATAATTTCGCCCGAACGGAAAAATCCAAAATAAAATAAATAAAAATCCTAAAATCCCAAAAACAATTTTCACGGTCCTCTCCTAATATTTAGGACAACATGAACATTTTTCTGGGCAAAAATGCATTTTTTCCTAATTTACTCGAATAAAATCTCAAATAAAATTCGAATAAAACAATTATTTTTATTTAAAATTAGATTTCCATTATTTCCTCTGTTTTGAGGAAGTCATATTATCTTCTCTCATTATTGTATTTATTTTCGAAATAATCAGAAAAATAATTTCAAATAAAAATCACTTTGATCCAATTTACCAATATTGAAAAATTCAAAATGGAATTTTTATAAAACCTCCAACTCTCTCAAATGGTCCTTTAGTTGCTTATGGTCTTTAGGATCAAACTGTTCAAATAAAACCAAATAAAATGCAAAGAGCATGTATGCATAAGATGACCTAATGATTAACATCCAAATTGAAAATTGGGATGTCACAAGCAACCTGTCTAAGGCTGCAACCAGGCAGAGGAAGAAGAGAAACTCAGAATCTGAAGATGGAGATTTTGTGGTTGATGAGGAAGTCACCTCAAAGAAGAAAGTGCTGAAGAAGATGTATGGTACTGCTGCCACCACCAAGCCTGGAATGAAGCAGAAAGCTCCTACTGGAAGAGTTCCCATGTCAAAAGCCAGAGCCTCTACTCAGGAAACTATGGAGTTCACTCTTGAACCAAGAGAAGAAGAGGCTGCTGGAGGCAAGAAAAGGAAAGAAAGGGTCAAGAATACCATGGCCAGAGTGATTGGCAGATCATCAATGATGAAAGATCCAGATGAAGAGGAAGAGGAAGAAGATGCTGCACCGGCTCAGAAATCTCAGAAGTTGATGGGGGATGCTATTAAGTCTGAGGCTGCTCCATCCAAGCCCAAGACAGCTCCCAAGACTTCAGTTCGAGCTTCAAAGCCAACAACACCCAAGAGATCCACAAGAAATATCCTTGCTGCTGAAAAGAGCAAGGCCCCAGTGCCTGAAGTTCAAGAAGATGATGAGCACCAAGTGCTCAGAAAGCTCAAGCCAAAAATTCCAGATCATGATGACACTCATCCAATTGCAGAGAACATGAAATTGAGGAAAGATGCAGGTCTCGGACTATGGAGGCAGACAGACCGCTATGCTACAAGGAGAAGAACTGCTGTGGATTACATGTTTCACACCAAGGAGCAGCAGGACTTTTATGAGACAGTTCTCCTAGATAAGAAGCCCATAGTGAGTGATATGAGATGGGTTGACTGGAAGTTCATTGATGACAATGGAGACTACTTCCTTGGAGTTCATGAGAGCTTCAGAATGAATGGAGTGACATATTTGTTGGTCAGAAACTGACTAAATGGAATGATGAGATGGTGATGCAATTTAGATAGTCTGGATGACTGAAGGTACTAGGTACAATCCTCCATTGCTGAGCGGGCCAAGTTGATAAATGCCCCTAAAGAAGCTGAAGATGACATAGATGTCTATGGCAAGCCCAGGAAAGACCATAACTCCATGGCACATATGTCCAAGGAGATTCCTGATTCTGCCTTGGAGACTCAGAAGTTTGGTTCCATCTACTATCTGTTGCCAGGGCTGCCAACCATCAACACTATATTGAGGCATACTTTGTTGCCCAAATCAGGAGATGACAAGATGGTCAGAGGGCACTCAATCAACCTGCAGCATATGTTTAATGTGCCAGAGAAGTTCAAGGTGATGACCTTGATTGTTGAAACTATCAAGAGGATATGCCCCACACATTCAGATGCTCATCAACTCCAAGATGGGTAGATGCACATATCTACTAGACAGAGAGCACCTTCCCCTGAGGCCAGGTTTTGAGGACAATGTTGTTGTCATGGATGCATCACATCCTACATCTGTAGAGGCTCGGGAGAAGAGAGAGAAAGCAAAGGCATCAAAGACTTCCAAGATTCTAGATGTCTCAGCTGTAAATCTCAAGACCAAGCAGGATCAGCTCAGCTATCTGCTTGAGGCCACAGTGAGAATTGAGAAAGGACTAGCCACCCTGACTCAAAATCAAGAGAGTCTTGAGAGGATCATTGAAACAAAATTTTATGATCTAGACTTGAAGGTCACAGAGATTCAGACCACAGTTGAGGAACTTCAAGAAGAAGCAGAGGATAGGAGAGGAAGAGCTACCATAGAGGCATTTCAGAGAGTGCCTAGATCACACAGGTCTGAAGCTGTTCCAGTCAGTGACACAAGAGCTACTACTTCAGCACCTGCCGCCACTGCCCCAGTTGCCGCTCCAGTTGCAACTCCTCCAGTTCCTCAGACATCATTGGAAGCTTTTGTAGATGCTGTCCTCTCCACGCCATCTTTGCACACCAGAGTTCCCGGAGATCGTGCATAGAGTGCCGCATAGCACTATGCATTTCAAAGCTTTTTGGTAACTTGTTGCCAAAGGGGGAGAAAGTGTATAGATCATAGGTTTCGAGAAAGAGAGAGAGAGAGTGTGTGTGTGCGTTTTTCTTTTGTTTGCCTCTCTTGGTACTTGTTATTTGCTTGTTTGTTTGCTACATTATTTGTGATTGTGCGTGAGATACTCCTATGATCATGTGTTTGATCATTTTGAGCGCTCCACCAAGATGTATGTGACATGATGTGGGACCCCGACTCATAAGTCATGATCACCAAATGCACGTGTATAGTGATCCCAGAGATCAATGATCACTGAACACACAGAAACTGAATATCAAGAGTCTTACATCCAGAACATATCGTTTAACTTAAATATGACCTTTATGGCCAAGTCTTCATAAACTCGCAGCGAAAATCTTCAATGATAGCGTGAACTCATGCCATCTGCCTTAACCCTACAGGCATTCTGACTGGTAAGTGTCCTAGCTCGCATGCTCGTCACCAGGGTACTCTTCATTATATCATGTTCTTTCGTGCCTAGACAATAAAATAACCAGTGGCAAGCCAATGAGTACTGTGAATGTACTCGCAAGCAACCCAAGAGTGATAACAGAATAATTATGCAAGGCTATACTGCTAAATTGGCATTTTTGCGGAAAGCTAGTTTTTCTCATGCAAGTATGATCAACATTTATCAAGGACATGAATGCGTCTACAACAAGTATCAGGAGGCTACCGACATCAACATCGAGAAAGAGTTATAAACAACTCATGCTCAAGCTCATCATGACTTCCTCACGAATCACATCAACAATATACGCAACCCGTGTTGTTTGTCAGAAACATATAGACATAGTCTAAGCAGCACCACCCAATTGTCCTTGACCGTGGACACGGCTATTCAAATAGTTTGACACTCTGCAGAGGTTACACACTTTACCCACAAGATCCGGGAAGCTTTCGTGTCATCCATGATCCCGCAGTACCTCAAGTACTCGGGGGAAGCACCCGATCACTACCTTTCCCTAGCCATGACTAACAAGGAGTCCACTCGATTGGTAGCAGCCCCCGTGCCAAACATTGTCACATAATAAATTTCTATGGAGCCACGCTCCCATATTCATCACATAACACAAGCATGGGGTACCAACGGTGTGTTCGGTGCCCTGTAAAAATAGTCATGGCCGCCCTACCTGGCATGACACCGTCCCGAGAGTGACCACGCCACTCCCGTCACTAGTAATGCGGGCATCCATGCTAACACGAACTAGGTAATCAATAATGCCCTTTCCCATATAAGGGTAGAGTGGTTGCGCATGTTTGGTTGGGACGGTCGACAAATCTTAAATCTAATCTATCTCTGTAAACAACACTTTCATCAATCCTCGGTACACTACCTCTCCACCAAGTAGTGACCTAGTTCATCATCATCTCCTAGGGGAATTAGTGGCACCCTCCGGGGCTATTTGCAATTATGTCAAACCACGCTTGTTTCTTTCCATGCATAAGCCTGACCCATTTTGCGTAGCCAACTACTATAGCATATTTCTACAACCCACAAACACAACTCTAAGCAAGGTTAGAGTCATGAACAATGCAAGTATCAATGGAGTATGCAACGGAGGCAAGCCTAGCAAGGTTTCCATTCAAGATATATCATGCACTCGATGAAACAACAAAAATGTTACTATGATGTAAAATGGTTCATCATGGTCAAAGGCCTGCTTCCCTGGATCCGCAAGGTCTTCAATCCTTATGTTCCATCTTCGAGCATCCCGTCTATTTCTTCAACTAACGTCGGAAACAATCACAATAAGTAACACAACAAGGCAAAAATAAAAGTGCTCTAAAAATGTGAGTTTCACTTTTCTAGGATACCCTTGGTGATATGAAAAATGACCAAAGTGATTTCATTGGGATTGGATTAGTAGATATTTTTGAACATTTCACTATGATGGAATCAAGGGATTAATGGATTTGCAAGAAGTGTACAGAAACATTATTTTGAAAAATGAGCAAAGGCACCCATTTAACAAGGAATGATTTTAGAGGCATCTAGGAGTTGGTTTCACTGGATTTGGAGTTCAAATGATTTTCCTATGAATTTGCAAAGTTGGTAATATATGGAGAAATGGACCAATATTTTATGTGGCATAGAAGGCATTGGTAAAAATATTCAAAAAGTAAATTTTGAACTTATAATTGTCTAAGAATTTGTGTCATGGAATTTGGATCAAATTTGAGCTCTCTGTGATTTTCTAAAGTTTATCACAAAAATTGAAAAATGGAATTTCATAAATATTTGTGAAGGAAATGCTTCTGTAAAAATTTGCAAATTGCACCATCTGATAGAGCATGATTTATGGAGTCACTAGAAATTTGAATCACCAGATTTGGACTTTAAATGAATTGAATATAGATTTTACAACATTTATGGAAAAGAAAAGGAAGAAAAGGAATCAACCTTATAAAAGCGCACTGGCCGAAGCCCAGCTAAACAGCACCTACTTGGCTCAGCCCAGTGGCTCAGATGCGCGAGGGAGGTGGTGACACCGAAGGCGCATTGCGGGAGGGCGCCACCCAGCGGGGCAAGCGGGTCGGCCCGAAGCCGTGTCCACTTAACCCAACTGGTGGGCCAGCTCGGTCGCCTCTGCCGCTAACAGGTGGGCCCCCTGCCAGCTGGCGGGGTGGTCATCCCCTACCTCGCGCCTGAGGCAGATGAGCGACAGGGGAGGCGAGGCCGAGCGCATGCCGATGCTGATCCCCGGTGACTCCGGCCGTCCCCAGTGGCGTACGGTGCACCGACGGACTCGGGACGCCGAGCCGCGTCCATCCAGGGGTTTCACGCATTCTGGGAGGAACTGGGGCGATGACGACCTTGGCGCCGGCGGGCGGCGTTGGGAGTGGATGGACGTGACGCCATGGGCACAAGGGCAGGGGGAGAAGGAGCGAGAGGGCTCCGCAGGCCCATGGCGCTTCTCCTGGTGGTCAAAGGAGAGGAGGGGAGGCTCTGGTTCGCCGGAGCCGGGCGGCGGCAGACGGCGACCATGGCAGCCATGCAGAGGGAAAGAGAGCATGGGAGGGAGAGGGATGTTGTCTGGGAGGTGAACGGAAGAGAGGGAGAGCGAGGAGAGGCAGGAGAAGAGGTCGGGAGTAGCTTATATGCGTGTGGCCGCGGTGCACCATGGGCAGTGTCCACGGACGCGCTCGGGTGAGCTCGTAGAGGGGAGGGGAGAGAGGTTCTGGAGGGGGCCGACAGCGTGCCGTGTCCCGGACGCCGAGGCCACCTCGGGAGACATCACCCCGACGCCCAAGTCTGTCATATGCCCTTGGCATGGGTGAGCTATAGTGCGGGAGAGCACTGTAGCGTGCTCCAGAGCGCGAGCTCTGCATGCACTGGCATTGTTTATGTGCCATGAGCACGTTCTTTTGTGTCTGGGGGTTTTGGGGGTGAGTAAACAATGTAGGAGTGGCATTGGATGCCCTAGAGAGCTAGTAGGAGAGGAGAGAGGTTGAGGGAGAGAGAGAAAATGGCTGTCCAGAGAGGGAGAGAGAGGTTTTTACCCCCCCCGGGGGGGGGGGGGGGGGCCCCCCCCAATAATGGAGCTGTGAGGTTGCCATTGTTACTGGAGGTAGAAGGGAACTAGGAGGAGATGTGGTAAAAATTTGGACTAAAGGGGAATTCATTTGGGGCTTCAAACAGTGATCACAAAAATGTGGCAGAAGGTGTTTGATGTTGTTTTGGGCAATCAAATGAACATCACTTGACATGAGAATCAACAGGATCAAATGGAATATAGAATTGAGGTTGACCACCAAGTTTGAGTCCATTTGAAGAAAGTTGCCAATGTAACTTTGGCAAACCCTTGAAATCAACAGAAATGGATTTTCCAAGATCTAGTCATGCAAATCTTTTATCCTTGATGCACTACTTGGTGTAGTCTCATAATTTGAGGATTTGAACATGTCCACAAAAATTGGGATCGAAAGGAGGCTGTTGTCAATGTAGAGTTGCTCAAATTTGGTGCTGGACAGAGAGGGTTTTGGGGCACTCTGATCAAGCTATCTTGTTCTCCAACTTGTGCCATTTGGTCTAGATGAATAATTAGACCATTTGAGCATGTGTACCAAGTTTGGGAGCATTTGGACATGTTTGGCAGTGCAAAGTTGTTCAATCCTGGAAAATGACAAATATAGTTTTGAGAGGGTTTCATGGGGTTATACTGTTCTCCATGACATGATATTAGGTAGCATCATCAAGTAGGTCATTTGTGACGTGGAGGAATTTTCTTGGATTTAATGGAGAATATTTCCTTTGTAAATATTTCAAAAGCTTGAAATATCCAAAAAGGGTTTTTGAGGGATTTGACCAATATTTTGAACATGACCATGTGTTGAAACTCATATATATGGACAATACATGTCCACTGAGCTTCCCTAAATTTTCGCAAGTATTTTTGAAACATTAAAATAATTTTAACCTATTAAAGACCATTTTTGGCCTTAAGAAAAAGCCTTTAAGTAAAATAGGAAAATAACTTCTAAAATAATATTTTTGTGGTCTTTGGGAGTCATATATCTAATAGGAGTCAAATATTTTTTTTGAAAGATTTTTCACACCTTTAATTAAGTACTTGTAGTTCAAGTCTCAATTCAGGGGTTTTTGGAAAACCTAATTTAGAAAATACTTTTTGGCCAAAATATTTTTGTAAGAAAGTACTATTATGTCCTATACACATGGCATGAAAAGTTTTTGTCAAACCACATTTGGTCATGATTTACTACCTTAAGTATTGTGGCATGAAAATCAGGGTGTGACAGACCTACCCCCCTTACAATAATCTCATCCCCGAGATTCCCAAACTAGGCGCGGAAAGGGATACGGAAACTTAGATGTGGGGTAGTCTTCATGTCCTAATACTGCTTCTCCTTCCGTTTCCGTGAGGTTGCTCCACTGGTCGTTCAGGTGCTTGATGATCAGCTTCAAGTGCATCTATTGGCTTCGTCCGAGATGTGAACGGGGTTCTGGCAATAGGTTAGGTTTGGCTTAGTGGTCAAAAGCTCGATGAACAAGGTTCGACCGAAGGTCTAGCTGGTGTGTTTACTCCAAAGTCGAATACGCGGAAAAATAGTGTGTCTGTGTTGGCCCTAGAGGTTACCCATGCTGGTTAGCATCTTCATAATGTCTTGCATTAGTCTAGAAGGGTCAAAGTCTTGGTGTAGCCTTCCACTGGTGGGGAATCGTCGACTTCCTTAAAGCAGGTGATCTTCAGTCGCTCATGGTCTTCATCTAGGTGAGTGTTGAAGCTTGTCCATGTTGGCTCCTCGTTGTGACCTTCCACATGGCTAAGCTGTCCAGGCATGGTCTTCAGTCATCTTTGGTCATTTGTCTTCGTGCTCACGGACGTCGTTCCCAATGTGGTCCTGAGACATTTGGCCCTCTCCTCTCTTTGTCGTGGCTTCTAAACCGTAGTGGTTCTTCATATTGCTTGGGTAAGAATGTATTCTACTGCGGGGAGCGTGCTTCAAGGAGCCCAACTTCTTCAAGGTAAAACCTTACACTTGAGAAGTATGGCAATTTATGCATTTGGGGCTTGTCCAACATAGGGCTAGGGTGTTGCTTTCTCTCATTGGGTAAATAAGTATGTCACCCATGGGGACAACAACATATTTCTCCGAATACCACATAAACATTCTCCTCATGGGGTATGTGAGAGAAGCGAGCATTCATCCCAGGTGGTTACTAGTCCAGAGGTTTGTGGTCCTTAGTGGACTAGCCCTTTGTGTGAGCATCCTGATGGACAGGCTGGTGGTAGTCAAGGTGGAGTATTGGCCGAAGTCCTTTGACTTAGAGCCAAAGCCTATGGTCATATTTCGTTCATGTTACGGCTGGGTAAGGCTCCGGGGTTCCAGGAAGCTTAGGATGTGAGTGAACGCCTATCATCTTGTCTTTGGGAACAGTTCTTAGATGCCAATAGTCCTATCTAAACCTCCAAACAAAATAATCTTATATCACCGAAAGTATTCTTTGTATAGGTCAACTCCAATCATCACTCATGCTATCCATATCCTCATGACTCCCTACAGGAGGTCTAACAAAAATCATATATGTCGACTATCCCCAAACTCATATGTACGGTTATCCTCATGTAGAATTTATACAAGCTGCTAAGCTTGAACTAAACATCACAGTCCAAGTACTCAGCTTACTCTACCAAGGTCCATGATAGTGCATTTCTATCCTAGGGAAACACGTCGTATACCAATCCAAGATCTTGTTTCCTTTCCTATGAAGCAACTCCAACGTCCCATTAATTCCATCAATCACTACATAATCCATTAATTCTACAAATCCAAAGTCTATGGGGTTCCACACGATCTTCTAATGTCCTATAGTCCCCAAATACTTGAAAGGCTATCCTTACTATATCCAGTCCACCAATTCCCATTTATCGTGATCTGATAAACCCCTATGTCAGGCTTATTTAGATCCCCAAATCAACTCTGCCAATTAATCTAATCTCCTAGTTTATGGTACACCGAGAAACATGGTACCAAGATCAAGATCATCAGTCTAAATCCAGTTTACTCCGAACCATGTAGATGTACTCAACATCTATACTCAACTAGGATCACCAACTTAAATCCAGATCTCATGTCCAACAAGAATTCCTACAGGTTTCCTCCAAATCAATATCTTAATGTCAACTATCTCCTATCAATATGTGTCGGCATCCTGGGAACGGCGGTACCCAGACTTGCCTGCCTGCGGCCCATGGCGTGGCTCCGTCGACTGCCCGGTATGGCCCAGCTTTAGCAACAACAACCCAAGACCCTCGCGAGGGGCCAAGCCTCATGAGGCGGACAACACCAAAACCTCCCTGGGCGGCGGCCTCACCAGGCTGGCTCCCGAGGAGCGGAGATATCTATGTAGGGTACACCTCGCCAGGTTCGTGTGACGTTAGCCATGACGACCAAGGCCAGGCAGGCGCCAGCTGGCGCAGTGTACCAGTTTCCTCTTTGGTGCTAAGGAGGCAAGCGCAGGCGCGGGGTCCTGAGGAATCAAGCAAAGGTTTCCATATCGGTGCAACAAGACCATGACCACCAGGACGGCAGGACGGAGGTCATCGTGGAGCTCACCGCGGCATCACCACCAGAGGCTTTTTGCACGCGAAGACTACTTTTGTCAGGATAACTTGTACTAGTTGTCTCCCTTCAAATTTGGCCGTTGTGGGATCCCTTCCCACCTACATTTGGGGAGAGGACCAAGGCCACTATAAATAGGACTTAGACACCACCATAGAGAGGGGGATCATTCAGATCATCCTCTCATCCACCAGCTCATCGATCCCAAGAACACCTCACCTCCTGAGGCTGTTCGACCACTGTACTAGTTCATCAGCAGCCCCTCAAGGCAATCCACCACAAAGCTGGAGTAGGGTATTACACCGCAAGGTGGCCCAAACCAGGATAAACTGCTGTGTCTCTTGTCCCTTGGGTTCGACGAGCTAGGCCATGGATAGGGTGAGAGGGCAGACTGGGGAGGACGAGTTCTTCGCACGCACCCCAGAGTTTGAACCTCTCAAGGGTCTGCGGAACCCTGAACCCGGCAATATCCCCTGGCTAAGTCAAATCCTTATACTTCCAAGAATTTCAGCTTGCGATCATAATTGTCCTACATAATCCAATTTACTCAGGGGCAATGAAAGTTATGCTACTCCATTAACATGATCCACCAAGTTCATCTACCAACATGAAAGCCTCATAATCCTCCAAAGGGTCTCAGATATTTCCTCAAGGTTACTATTATAGCCTCATCAAGTCATTTGTCCTCTGTTCATATATCCCCAAATTGGTCTTCCCTATGGCATCGTCAGTCTTGGTGCTATCTTAGGATGATAATGTGCTCATTCACTATGCCCACTAGTTCCATAATGAACCCAGTGATAAGCAAGGGTTACTGTAGCCTAACTTGTTCTCTTGTAATTCCATAAGTTAAGCTCATGGTTAAGATTTTGAGCTGGGTTATCTCGTGAAGTCTCGAAGGGTCTAGGGATGGGTTTCCAGTCTTGAGGGGGTAACATAACTCTACAGGGTTTCACTTGGTCGAGGAGGCTGTAGAAAAAATTCTTCAGTGCTTGTTGGTCGCCGAGGTGGAATCCTTGATGCATCTTGTCTTGCTGGTCTTCAATTGATGAGAGAAAAAGAGAGGGAATAGTATCATAGAGGAGGGGAATGCCTAAAGGGGGTTCTATAGTGCAAGTGCAAGCAAACAAGTGCCAAAAGGGCCAAACACAAACAACAAAATAAGGCCGGTGATATAGTCATGTACTTGCTGCCTAGGGCAAAAGTGAGACTTATATCAAAATACAAACAAAATAAAAAGAAGCAACACACAATCATGGTTCTATCTGAACCATCATACGAACTCGACTGCGCATAGGGGGCACACGACTCATCCTACCCTAGGGGTTCTCGGACTCAGTAGTCATGCTTTGCTTCACATCTCGGAGGGAAGGATGTGTAGTCTTCTGGGTCTTCCTCAGGTATCGCTAAGTTTCTTGTGGTTGTTCGGTGAAACGATCCGTGTTGAGCCTGAAGAGTCTTCAACAACTTCTCGCTTGTTGAAGTGATGGGGTGAAGGTGGCTCCTTGTAGCTGGCATTGACTTGGTCTTCTATTGTCTTCTTAATCATGACGATCCCTTTTGCCTTCTAAGGCGTCGAGAGTACCAGGTAGGCAATCCTTTATGTAATGACACTAACAAAGTATAGTACATGTCCAATCTGTCGGACACATTGTTGACAATATCGTCACAGAGAGCTGGGGATACCAAGAACTGTTTTCCTGCTCACTATAGCGAGGCGGACCAAATGGTGAGGTTCTCATCCACCGGTGGTTGCCGATACAACAATGGTAAGGATAGGGTTGCTCTATCAGCGATGTATATCATGACCTTGCATATCTTACGCCCTGATCCTTGTAGGCCAAGATTGCATCATCCTGGGGCAGTGTGAAGGGTGTCACCATCTTCTGAGTCTTGATGTCCACATTCCTTGAGGATGTATCTTCTGTTGGTATCGTCTTGTCATGGTGTTGCCAAGCTTGTGTTCAGGGGATGTGGGTGAATGTCTAGCAAGGCATATTCCTCCTAGATTATCCATGAGGATTACAAGGAATCCAGTGCTCAGGGGCATAACGGTTCTAGCGGCCATTTACAAAAGTTTTGAAGGGGAAGAGGTCAATAAGGAAAATATACCTCAGCTTTCGAAAAACTCAGAAGGGAAGAGAAGTATAGATAGTTTTGAAAATTAGTAATAGTTTTGATAATAGTTTTACCCTAACTAACGACCATGCTAACTAAGGCTTCCTACAGTCAGGATGGCTCTGATACCAGCTCTGTGGGGACCCCGACTCATAAGTCATGATCACCAAATGCACATGTAAAGTGATCACGGAGATCAATGCTCACTGAACACACAGAAATTGAATATCAAGAGTCTTACATCCAAAACATATCGTTTAACTCAAATATGACCTTTATGGCCAAGTCTTCATAAACTTGCAGCGAAAATCTTCAGTGATAGCGTGAACTCATGCCATCTACCTTAACCCTACATGCATTCTGACCGAGAAGCGTCCTAGCTCGCATGCTCGTTACCAAGGTACTCTTCATTATATCCTGTTCTTTCAAGCCTGTCCAATAGAATAACCAGTGGCAAGCCAATGAGTACTTTGAATGTACTCGCAAGCAACCCAAGAGTGATAACAGAATAATTATGCAAGGCTCTACTTCTAAATTGGCATTTTTGCGGAAAGCTAGTTTTTCTCATGCAAGTATGATCAACATTTATCAAGGACATGAATGTGTCAGCAACAAGTATCAAGAGGTTACACACATGAACATCAAGAAAGAGTTATAAACAACTCATGCTCAAGCTCATCATGACTTTCTCACGAATCTCATCAACAATATACTCAACCCGTGTTGTTTGTCAGAAACATATCGACATAGTCTAAGCAGCACCACCTGTCAGATCACGGGTTCCAGCAATACCCTTAAGGTTCGAACTCTGGGGTGCAAGCGAAGTTCTTTCCCTACCGATCCACGCCCTAGCTTGCTAACATCTCGTGGACGAACTCAACGAACTCACAACACAAGAGACACAAGATTTATACTGGTTCAGGCCACCATTGTTATGTAATACCCTACTCCAGTGTGGTGGTGGTGGATTGCCTCTTGGGCTGATGATGAACAGTACAAAGGGGGAAGAACAGCATCCTGGGGATGAGGTGTTCTTGTGCTTGGCGAACTTGTGTGGGTGAGGATTACTCAAGATGAGATCGAGCCACCTCTGCATGAGTTATCTCCTACGGTGGTGGCTAGTTCTACTTATATAGGCCCTGGTCCTCTTCCCAAATATTGAGCGGGAAGGGAGCCAACAATGGCCAATTTGAAAGGGGACAGCTAGTACAGCTTATCCTGACAAAAGCGGTCTTTGCCTGCAAAAGGCTCTGGTGGTGACGCCGCCTTGGGCTCCATGGTGACCTCCGTCTTGCCGTCCTGCTGGTCTTGGTCTCGTTGCACTGATATGGAAAACTTTGCTTGATGCCTCGGTACTCCATGCCTGCGCTTGCCTCCTTAGCACCAAAGAGGAAACAAGGACGCTGCGTGCGTTGGCGCCCGCCTGGTCTCGATCGTCATGGCTCACTTCACGAGAACCTCGCGAGGTTTGCCTTGCCTTGATCTCTCCGCCCCTCACGAGCCTGCCTAGTGAGGCCGCTCCCGAGGAGGTCTTGTGTCATCCGCCTCGCGAGGCTTGGCCCCTCGTGAGGGTCTTGGATGCCTTGTTGATGCAGATGGGCCGCACGGGCCTGCTAGCAAAGCCACGTCGTGGGCCGCAGGCAGGCATGTCTGGGGACCACCATTCCCAGAACGCCGACAGTAGCCCTCGGGCCCAAGGAGCGCTCGGGCTTGGCTTTGAGGCGAAGCCAAAGGTCAAGTACGGAGCGCCGCGGGCCCCAAAAGCCTGCGGCCTTGGTCGACGCGTGGCGGTTGATTGGACGTGGGCGTCTCCGCTTCCCCATGCTGCCTTGGAATCCGCCTGGCTATGCGGCCCCCGCAACCTACACAGTTATTCTTCCATCGCCCGCACCATACTTCCTTGATTCCTCTGCTTCCCCGAGACTCTGCTCCTCCTCCAAATCTGGCCTGCGCTCTGCCCGCTCCATCGCCATGGCGCCGAAACAAGCTGGCAAGGGGAAGAAGCCTCTATCTTCTGCCGGCGCGGCTTCAGCCATCGAGCCCGTGGTTGGCCGATTGCTGGTGCTCAATGATGAGGCCATGGGCAAGGTGCGTCCCATGCTCGCCTCTAGTTTCAATGAGTGGGGGAAGACGACAGCTTGGCCTGTGTCTCGTGCTCGTATTGACCGGGCAGCCACCGAGGTCCCAATCTTCATCGATGCTCTTTGGGCTGGCCTGGTCCCCCCTTTCTCCGCCTTCTTCAACGCAGTGCTGGAACACTATCAGATCCACTTGCTGCATCTTGACCCCCAGTCCGTGACCCTCCTTGCCGTCTTCGCCTTTGTGTGTGAGGCCATGGTGGGCATTGCCCCTTCCGTGGCCCTTCTTCGCCACTTCTTCTCGTTGCACCTGATCGATCCTCAGCAAAGCTCGAGGTGCATGAGCTTCCAGGCTGTGGCTGCGATGGCAGGCGCAGGGATCGACTTTGAGCTTCCTCCATCCACAAGCGAGTTTCGGACACGGTGGGTGTCGGTGTCAAAACTGGCGGATCTCGAGTAGGGGGTCCCGAACTGTGCGTCTAGGATCGATGGTAACAGGAGACGGGGGACACGATGTTTACCCAGGTTCGGGCCCTCTCTATGGAGGTAATACCCTACTTCCTGCTTGATCTTGATGAATATGAGTATTACAAGAGTTCATCTACCACGAGATCGTAATGGCTAAACCCTAGAAGTCTAGCCTGTATGACTATGGTAATGAATATCTCTTCCGGACTAACCCCTCCGGTTTATATAGACACCGGGGGGATCTAGGGTTTACATAGAGTCGGTTACATAAGAAGGAATCTTCATAATCAGTCGCCAGGCTTGCCTTCCACGCCAAGGAGAGTCCAATCCGGACACGGGTACAGTCTTCGGCCTTCATGTCTTCACAGCCCATCAGTCCGGCCCATGGACAACAGGCCGGACACCCGAGGACCCCTTAGTCCAGGACTCCCTCAGTAGCCCCCGAACCAGTCTTCAATAGCGAGGTGTTCGGCACACAAATTGTCTTCGGCATTGCAAGGCGTGTTCCTCCTTTGATGATCTCCAAGTAATGTATTCGGCCATTGATCCAATGTCGCTCCCCTCGGCTTCTGCGCGTTAAATAACTTCGTCTTCCACGTGTAGAGCAAAGGTGGAAGGTCAGGGTATGTTTGCAGATAACACCCCGTCCATGCAAGGAAGAGTGCCTATTAAAGAGATTGGATCCTAGATCCATTCGGCAGCACGCAGAGAAAATCCCCGGAGACTGTTTAAGAGAAACCATTCCAGCATGGCTAGCATCCCCAGCTCCTCCACCCATTCCGGCCCAGAGAAAGGCGAGTGGGAGAGGTGTTCAGTGTCCCACAGTCAATTAACGAAGTTGCAGACACAGGGATTTCTTCCCCCTGCAGATCTAGTCCCTGTTCGAGCGGGGCTAGACTTCTTCAACGGTGAGACTCAAGCAGAGGACTTTCCCAATCCATCGGGGGGAGAGCGAGTATGTTTCATCCCCTACCTACTAAGAGGCGTTGGATTTCCCATCCATCCATTCCTCCGAGGGCTTCTGGAATACTATGGCCTCTAGCTGCACAACTTCACCCCTGCCTCCATTCTGCACATTGCGGGTTATGTCGCTTTATGCGAATTATTCCTGGGCATTGAAGCCCATTTTGAGCTGTGGAGGAAATTGGTCTGTCTTGTCCCGTGCAATCATGAGGGGTCAATATTTGAAGTAGGCGGAGCCGAAGTGTGGCGTATCGCCGATACCAGATATCTGTCCGGCACACCAAGGAAGGCATCTAAGGAATGGCCTTCCAAATGGTTCTACATTGAGGACGTCGCACTTCCTGACCCAGTTCGACAGGGTCTTCCTGAATTCGCGAGTGTTCCGCTGAAGAAACGCCACAGTTGGCGTCCCCGGAGTCATGAAGAGGATGACAGTGCAGAAGTTCATCAGCTCATGAGCAAGATAAAGACGCTCGCTCAGTCCGGACTCACAATAATCGAGGTAATGGCGACCTCCATAGTGCGAGGGGTTCAGCCGCTACAATACAGAGGGCTGTCAATGTGGCACTATAATGGAGAGGATGACACCTCCTGCTGTGGCCGGAAAGGTCCGGATACCCCTGCCGCTCTGGCCAAGATATTGGCCGAGCTGTTTAAAGGGGAGGAAGAGGAGTTTCTTCGCATTAAGCATAGAGATGGGTATTCTATGTATGATCCTCCCAGTTGGGTAAGCCCCCCTCCTCGGGGGGGGGGGGGGGGGGGGGGGGGGGGGGGGGGGGGGGGGGGGGGGGGGGGGGGGGGGGGGGGGGGGGGGGGGGGGGGGGGGGGGGGGGGGGGGGGGGGGGGGGGGGGGGGGGGGGGGGGGGGGGGGGGGGGGGGGGGGGGGGGGGGGGGGGGGGGGGGGGGGGGGGGGGGGGGGGGGGGGGGGGGGGGGGGGGGGGGGGGGGGGGGGGGGGGGGGGGGGGGGGGGGGGGGGGGGGGGGGGGGGGGGGGGGGGGGGGGGGGGGGGGGGGGGGGGGGGGGGGGGGGGGGGGGGGGGGGGGGGGGGGGGGGGGGGGGGGGGGGGGGGGGGGGGGGGGGGGGGGGGGGGGGGGGGGGGGGGGGGGGGGGGGGGGGGGGGGGGGGGGGGGGGGGGGGGGGGGGGGGGGGGGGGGGGGGGGGGGGGGGGGGGGGGGGGGGGGGGGGGGGGGGGGGGGGGGGGGGGGGGGGGGGGGGGGGGGGGGGGGGGGGGGGGGGGGGGGGGGGGGGGGGGGGGGGGGGGGGGGGGGGGGGGGGGGGGGGGGGGGGGGGGGGGGGGGGGGGGGGGGGGGGGGGGGGGGGGGGGGGGGGGGGGGGGGGGGGGGGGGGGGGGGGGGGGGGGGGGGGGGGGGGGGGGGGGGGGGGGGGGGGGGGGGGGGGGGGGGGGGGGGGGGGGGGGGGGGGGGGGGGGGGGGGGGGGGGGGGGGGGGGGGGGGGGGGGGGGGGGGGGGGGGGGGGGGGGGGGGGGGGGGGGGGGGGGGGGGGGGGGGGGGGGGGGGGGGGGGGGGGGGGGGGGGGGGGGGGGGGGGGGGGGGGGGGGGGGGGGGGGGGGGGGGGGGGGGGGGGGGGGGGGGGGGGGGGGGGGGGGGGGGGGGGGGGGGGGGGGGGGGGGGGGGGGGGGGGGGGGGGGGGGGGGGGGGGGGGGGGGGGGGGGGGGGGGGGGGGGGGGGGGGGGGGGGGGGGGGGGGGGGGGGGGGGGGGGGGGGGGGGGGGGGGGGGGGGGGGGGGGGGGGGGGGGGGGGGGGTATACCAGGGCAAAGGGTGTCTGGCCAATGGCTCGATTTGGTGTCGTTCTGATCGACCAAAGAACCATTGACAACTCACCAATCTAGCGCCTTCCGCACTTGTGTAGCCTATCAAAAGTTCTGGTCTTGAGGCCTCGCAACACTTCTGCATTCGCCCTCTCAGCCTGGCCATTACTTCTGGGATGAGCAACAAAAGCAAAACAAACCTTGCCGCAGATGTCTTGGATGTACTTCATGAAGGCGTGGCTCGTGAACTGCGTGTCGTTGTCGGTGATGACTCTGTTTGGCACACCAAAACGGCAGACTAGTCCCTTGAAGAACTTGACGGCTGATTATGCTGTCACCTTTCTCACCGATTCCACTTCCGGCCACTTTGTGAACTTGTCGATCATGACGTACAAGTACTCAAATCCCCCGACAGCATGGGGAAAGGGGCCCAGTATGTTGAGCCCCCAAACCAAAAATGGCCAGGAAAGAGGGATTATCTGAAGATCTTGGGTTGGTTGATGAAGCTTCTTCGAATGGAACTGGCACGCTTCACACTTGGTTACTAGTGCAGTTGCATCCTAGAGAGCGGTGGGCCAGAAGAAACCTTGCCGGAACAATTTGCCGGCAAGGGCTCTTGACCCTATGTGGGAGCCACACATGTCTCCATGTATCTCTGCTAACAGCTCCAGTCCGTCCTCCTGAGGAATGCACTTCAATTTCACGCCGTAAGGTCTCCTTCTGTATAGCGCATCATCCACAAGCTGGTACATGCTGGACCGACGGGCTACTTTCTCTGCATCTTCCTGTTCCTCAGGGAGTTCCCCTATTTGGAGGAAATGGATGGTGCGCTGCGCCCATGCCGGAGCCAGGGGCTCGACGGCAAGGACTAAAGGCTCATCTTTGGCTATAGGGGCAGCTGCCTCTACAGTCAGGGCTTGGGGCCCTGCCGGAGGTTGCTGCTCCCCGGCAAGCTTGGGGTACCCGGCAACTTCCTTGCCAGCGGCTCCTGGGAGCTCTGCAGGAAAGTACTTGCCGGGGCCTGCTGATGGCTCAACGGATGGCTGGGTTAATTGAAGCACAAAGGTACCTGGTTCCACAGGCAACTTGAGGGCAGCGCGTTTCGACAAGTCATCGGCAATGCTGTTCTCTGCTCGGGGAACATGCTCTGCTTGTAGACCATCAAAATGCTCCTCCAACTTCCTCACCTCATCCACATAGGCCTCCATCAACGGGCTCTGGTAATCCTTGTTAACTTTCTTGACGACAAGTTGTGAATCACCCCTGGTGATGTGCTTCCTGATTCCAAGGTTTGCCGCGATCCTGAGACCAGCAAGCAATCCCTTGTACACTGCAGTGTTGTTCGTTGATTTTTCCCAGGGAAAGTGCATCTGTACTACGTACTTGAGGCGCTCTCCGGTGGGTGCAATGAGTAGCACGCCGGCACTAGCACCTTGCAGTGAGAAAGCTCCATCAAAGTACATAATCCAATGACGGCTCATCTCCTTGCCGGGAAGGGTGGTCTCTTGAATCTCTTCGTCAGGCGTTGAGGTGGGGGGGGGGGGGGGGGGGGGGGGGGGGGGGGGGGGGGGGGGGGGGGGGGGGGGGGGGGGGGGGGGGGGGGGGGGGGGGGGGGGGGGGGGGGGGGGGGGGGGGGGGGGGGGGGGGGGGGGGGGGGGGGGGGGGGGGGGGGGGGGGGGGGGGGGGGGGGGGGGGGGGGGGGGGGGGGGGGGGGGGGGGGGGGGGGGGGGGGGGGGGGGGGGGGGGGGGGGGGGGGGGGGGGGGGGGGGGGGGGGGGGGGGGGGGGGGGGGGGGGGGGGGGGGGGGGGGGGGGGGGGGGGGGGGGGGGGGGGGGGGGGGGGGGGGGGGGGGGGGGGGGGGGGGGGGGGGGGGGGGGGGGGGGGGGGGGGGGGGGGGGGGGGGGGGGGGGGGGGGGGGGGGGGGGGGGGGGGGGGGGGGGGGGGGGGGGGGGGGGGGGGGGGGGGGGGGGGGGGGGGGGGGGGGGGGGGGGGGGGGGGGGGGGGGGGGGGGGGGGGGGGGGGGGGGGGGGGGGGGGGGGGGGGGGGGGGGGGGGGGGGGGGGGGGGGGGGGGGGGGGGGGGGGGGGGGGGGGGGGGGGGGGGGGGGGGGGGGGGGGGGGGGGGGGGGGGGGGGGGGGGGGGGGGGGGGGGGGGGGGGGGGGGGGGGGGGGGGGGGGGGGGGGGGGGGGGGGGGGGGGGGGGGGGGGGGGGGGGGGGGGGGGGGGGGGGGGGGGGGGGGGGGGGGGGGGGGGGGGGGGGGGGGGGGGGGGGGGGGGGGGGGGGGGGGGGGGGGGGGGGGGGGGGGGGGGGGGGGGGGGGGGGGGGGGGGGGGGGGGGGGGGGGGGGGGGGGGGGGGGGGGGGGGGGGGGGGGGGGGGGGGGGGGGGGGGGGGGGGGGGGGGGGGGGGGGGGGGGGGGGGGGGGGGGGGGGGGGGGGGGGGGGGGGGGGGGGGGGGGGGGGGGGGGGGGGGGGGGGGGGGGGGGGGGGGGGGGGGGGGGGGGGGGGGGGGGGGGGGGGGGGGGGGGGGGGGGGGGGGGGGGGGGGGGGGGGGGGGGGGGGGGGGGGGGGGGGGGGGGGGGGGGGGGGGGGGGGGGGGGGGGGGGGGGGGGGGGGGGGGGGGGGGGGGGGGGGGGGGGGGGGGGGGGGGGGGGGGGGGGGGGGGGGGGGGGGGGGGGGGGGGGGGGGGGGGGGGGGGGGGGGGGGGGGGGGGGGGGGGGGGGGGGGGGGGGGGGGGGGGGGGGGGGGGGGGGGGGGGGGGGGGGGGGGGGGGGGGGGGGGGGGGGGGGGGGGGGGGGGGGGGGGGGGGGGGGGGGGGGGGGGGGGGGGGGGGGGGGGGGGGGGGGGGGGGGGGGGGCGTGTTCACTTCCCGGACTCCGCCGAAAAGAGACCATCACGGCTACACACGCGGTGGATGCATTTTAATTAAGTCAAGTGTCAAGTTCTCTACAACCGGACATTAACAAATTCCCATCTGCCACATAACCACGGGCACGGCTCTCGAAAGTTTATACCCTGCAGGGGTGTCCCAACTTAGCCCATCACAAGCTCTCACGGTCAACGAAGGATATTCCTTCTCCCAGGAAGACCCGATCAAACTCGGAATCCCGGTTACAAGACATTTCGACAATGGTAAAACAAGACCAGCAAAGCCGCCCGGATGTGCCAACAAATCCCGATAGGAGCTGCACATATCTCGTTCTCAGGGCACACCGGATTGTCCAAGCTTCCGGTAGGCCAGCCCAGAGTTGCCCCTGGTGACCACCGGTGGCTGGCAGGTTGGACCAACACTCAGAGGAGCACTGGCCCGGGGGGGTTAAAATAAAGATGACCCTCGGGCTCCGGAAACCCAAGGGAAAAAGGCTTAGGTTGTTAGGCAAATGTAAAACCAAGGTTGGGCCTTGCTGGAGGAGTTTTATTCAAAGCGAACTGTCAAGGGGTTCCGAAAACACCCAACCGCGTAAGGAACGCAAAATCAAGGAACATAACACCGGTATGACAGAAACTAGGGCGGCAAGAGTGGAACAAAACACCAGGCATAAGGCCGAGCCTTCCACCCTTTACCAAGTATATAGATGCATTAATTAAATAAAAGATATTGTGATATCCCAACAAATCCATGTTCCAACATGGAACCAACTTCATCTTCACCTGCAACTAACAACATTATAAGAGGGGCTGAGCAAAAGCGGTAACATAGCCAAACAACGGTTTGCTAGGAAAGGATGGTTAGAGGCTTGACATGGCAATATGGGAGGCATGATAAACAAGTGGTAGGTAGCGCGACATAGCGATAGAGCGAACAACTAGCAAGCAAAGATAGAAGTGATTTCGAGGGTATGGTCATCTTGCCTGAGATCCCGCAAGGAAGAAGAACGAGTCCATGAAGGAGACAAACGGATGTAGTCGAACGAATCCTCACAACTCCGGAACGAAACCGAAGCTAACGAGAGAAGCAAACCAGAGAGAAGCAAACAACATGGTAAACAACCATCACATAAACATGGCATGATGCACAATCAAGTATGATGCATGTCCGGTTTAATGAGGCATGGCATGACAAAGTGCACAAACAATACTACAAGTTAAGGAACGCGCGCGTCCGGAAAACGACGATATATAGTAGCAGCTGGATTGCGAGACCGGTCGCTGGGCAGAGTGCATCAACGTTTATTGAGCAGGGGATGGTCATGGACAACCACGTCGGCCAGTTCGCAGCCAAGTCCAAGCCAAGAGAAGAATCTGAGACAAAATTAATAAAGTTCTTTGGTGTGGGCGCATGAGCTGTTACACCCTCACAAATTCAAAAGTTTATTTGATGCACGTCAGTGCATGGTTAACTGACGAGATCATTCAAAGTGATTTTTTTCTCGATAAAAGAAACGCAGCAGCTTCAGGATTCCTTGAATATGGTCAGTTGCATCGTTGTGGTCCTTAATGCTTTTCCAACAGACCAACATTACAAAAAGGTGATCCGACTGATTATAGGTGCGCACATATCCGATCAATGTTACTATACCTAAAAGTTCATTTCCAATTTTAATCTAGTGGCATAATAACCCGGCAACTTAATCTAGTAGCAGTAAAATTGTTCTGTGCACTTCAGTAAAATTGCCTGCAGGGGGGGGGGGGGGGGGGGGGGGGGGGGGGGGGGGGGGGGGGGGGGGGGGGGGGGGGGGGGGGGGGGGGGGGGGGGGGGGGGGGGGGGGGGGGGGGGGGGGGGGGGGGGGGGGGGGGGGGGGGGGGGGGGGGGGGGGGGGGGGGGTTACCTGAGCCTCAGATGCAACTCCTTCCAAGCATCTCCAGCCCCAGTCCGTGCCTGGGCAAAGCGCCGAACAGGTTCGGTGCGTCCCGTGGAAAGGGCAAAACTCCCCTGCTGGCTGCTGCCGAGAGGCGCGATGCGGCGGTGGCGATACTAATCCTGCGATAATAGCAGCGTGGCGGCTGCGGCGAAGGCCGTCGGCCCGTTGCAGTGAGCGCTCCTCCACGAGAGGGGGCGGCTGCAGTCTGGTACGTATATCGCTTCCCGCGAGTTGGAAGAGACGCTCGCCTGAACCGTACAGCACATGGGCAAAAACGTCGGCAGCTCGCACGCTCGCGGCTCGCCTTCTTCCTCCATTAAGTAGCTAAATCCAGCTCTACATTTATTTTTTCTCATCAATGCAAGATATCATTAGTGGGTCTTATTAAAAAATACTACAAAATAAAGACTCTAGTACACATGCATCTCTATTTTTCACTTCAACATTTTCAACTTTTGACACCGGACCACATTTTTTCTCTTCAAACACCCGCCTCCTGCAGAGGATCCCGCTTCCCTATCCGAACCTACTTTACTTGATATATCCGAGCCTACATGGCAAGCGAGGCATCATCCTGTGGCTATGCATTGTACATGCCCTAATAGTGTGCAACTGCATGTTGCTTATTTCTTTTCTTTTTCTTTGTTTGTTCATATTGACAAAACTTCAAATTACTTCAAATAAATAGGGGGGGGGGGGGGGGGGGGGGGGGGGGGGGGGGGGGGGGGGGGGGGGGGGGGGGGGGGGGGGGGGGGGGGGGGGGGGGGGGGGGGGGGGGGGGGGGGGGGGGGGGGGGGGGGGGGGGGGGGGGGGGGGGGGGGGGGGGGGGGGGGGGGGGGGGGGGGGGGGGGGGGGGGGGGGGGGGGGGGGGGGGGGGGGGGGGGGGGGGGGGGGGGGGGGGGGGGGGGGGGGGGGGGGGGGGGGGGGGGGGGGGGGGGGGGGGGGGGGGGGGGGGGGGGGGGGGGGGGGGGGGGGGGGGGGGGGGGGGGGGGGGGGGGGGGGGGGGGGGGGGGGGGGGGGGGGGGGGGGGGGGGGGGGGGGGGGGGGGGGGGGGGGGGGGGGGGGGGGGGGGGGGGGGGGGGGGGGGGGGGGGGGGGGGGGGGGGGGGGGGGGGGGGGGGGGGGGGGGGGGGGGGGGGGGGGGGGGGGGGGGGGGGGGGGGGGGGGGGGGGGGGGGGGGGGGGGGGGGGGGGGGGGGGGGGGGGGGGGGGGGGGGGGGGGGGGGGGGGGGGGGGGGGGGGGGGGGGGGGGGGGGGGGGGGGGGGGGGGGGGGGGGGGGGGGGGGGGGGGGGGGGGGGGGGGGGGGGGGGGGGGGGGGGGGGGGGGGGGGGGGGGGGGGGGGGGGGGGGGGGGGGGGGGGGGGGGGGGGGGGGGGGGGGGGGGGGGGGGGGGGGGGGGGGGGGGGGGGGGGGGGGGGGGGGGGGGGGGGGGGGGGGGGGGGGGGGGGGGGGGGGGGGGGGGGGGGGGGGGGGGGGGGGGGGGGGGGGGGGGGGGGGGGGGGGGGGGGGGGGGGGGGGGGGGGGGGGGGGGGGGGGGGGGGGGGGGGGGGGGGGGGGGGGGGGGGGGGGGGGGGGGGGGGGGGGGGGGGGGGGGGGGGGGGGGGGGGGGGGGGGGGGGGGGGGGGGGGGGGGGGGGGGGGGGGGGGGGGGGGGGGGGGGGGGGGGGGGGGGGGGGGGGGGGGGGGGGGGGGGGGGGGGGGGGGGGGGGGGGGGGGGGGGGGGGGGGGGGGGGGGGGGGGGGGGGGGGGGGGGGGGGGGGGGGGGGGGGGGGGGGGGGGGGGGGGGGGGGGGGGGGGGGGGGGGGGGGGGGGGGGGGGGGGGGGGGGGGGGGGGGGGGGGGGGGGGGGGGGGGGGGGGGGGGGGGGGGGGGGGGGGGGGGGGGGGGGGGGGGGGGGGGGGGGGGGGGGGGGGGGGGGGGGGGGGGGGGGGGGGGGGGGGGGGGGGGGGGGGGGGGGGGGGGGGGGGGGGGGGGGGGGGGGGGGGGGGGGGGGGGGGGGGGGGGGGGGGGGGGGGGGGGGGGGGGGGGGGGGGGGGGGGGGGGGGGGGGGGGGGGGGGGGGGGGGGGGGGGGGGGGGGGGGGGGGGGGGGGGGGGGGGGGGGGGGGGGGGGGGGGGGGGGGGGGGGGGGGGGGGGGGGGGGGGGGGGGGGGGGGGGGGGGGGGGGGGGGGGGGGGGGGGGGGGGGGGGGGGGGGGGGGGGGGGGGGGGGGGGGGGGGGGGGGGGGGGGGGGGGGGGGGGGGGGGGGGGGGGGGGGGGGGGGGGGGGGGGGGGGGGGGGGGGGGGGGGGGGGGGGGGGGGGGGGGGGGGGGGGGGGGGGGGGGGGGGGGGGGGGGGGGGGGGGGGGGGGGGGGGGGGGGGGGGGGGGGGGGGGGGGGGGGGGGGGGGGGGGGGGGGGGGGGGGGGGGGGGGGGGGGGGGGGGGGGGGGGGGGGGGGGGGGGGGGGGGGGGGGGGGGGGGGGGGGGGGGGGGGGGGGGGGGGGGGGGGGGGGGGGGGGGGGGGGGGGGGGGGGGGGGGGGGGGGGGGGGGGGGGGGGGGGGGGGGGGGGGGGGGGGGGGGGGGGGGGGGGGGGGGGGGGGGGGGGGGGGGGGGGGGGGGGGGGGGGGGGGGGGGGGGGGGGGGGGGGGGGGGGGGGGGGGGGGGGGGGGGGGGGGGGGGGGGGGGGGGGGGGGGGGGGGGGGGGGGGGGGGGGGGGGGGGGGGGGGGGGGGGGGGGGGGGGGGGGGGGGGGGGGGGGGGGGGGGGGGGGGGGGGGGGGGGGGGGGGGGGGGGGGGGGGGGGGGGGGGGGGGGGGGGGGGGGGGGGGGGGGGGGGGGGGGGGGGGGGGGGGGGGGGGGGGGGGGGGGGGGGGGGGGGGGGGGGGGGGGGGGGGGGGGGGGGGGGGGGGGGGGGGGGGGGGGGGGGGGGGGGGGGGGGGGGGGGGGGGGGGGGGGGGGGGGGGGGGGGGGGGGGGGGGGGGGGGGGGGGGGGGGGGGGGGGGGGGGGGGGGGGGGGGGGGGGGGGGGGGGGGGGGGGGGGGGGGGGGGGGGGGGGGGGGGGGGGGGGGGGGGGGGGGGGGGGGGGGGGGGGGGGGGGGGGGGGGGGGGGGGGGGGGGGGGGGGGGGGGGGGGGGGGGGTTTAAGGGAAACTCTTCTTCGGTCTTCAAAATCTGAGAATGACGACGAGAAACCACCATGAATTGTTGAGATACTCCGAGATGAAAATTAGAAAGGTTGAACCAACGATGAGAAGAATTTGAAAGATCTTGGAGAAAGACATATGACTGATGATAACCCATTCTTATGTCAAACTTTGAAAAGAATTTTAGAAGCTCCGGGAAAATTAGAAGAGTCAGGTAAGATCCTGGGGAAAGACCTGTGGGTTAGGGCCCACTCAAAAGAAACACCGTTGGAATGATTTAAAAGAAAGATTGCGCCGGTCGAATTAAATGGCTCAAAAGAGATAACAACCTCGAGATAGCTTGAACGGATTGAGAATGGAAATGCGAATCTTCTGAGATATCTTCAGCACTCCAGATAACATGAATAGCAAGAGGTGGATGATTAAGAGATGCACCGACATGAGAAAGCATTTGAAACGAGGAAAAGAATACGATCAACACTGAAAGCTTGACTTGAGTCCATCGGAGAAGAAATAACAACGAAGGATGATGAACTTGAAGCTTCGTTAGTATCTTCATGGGGGGGGGGGGGGGGGAAAAAGGATGGAGAGACTTCCCATCAATAAAAAAGATACTTGGTTAAGAAATCTTAGTCCTTGAAGAAAAAGGATGGGAGGGCGGGAAAACAAAGACAATTTGGGATGGATGAAACAAACACCGTTGCAAAGAACTGAGAATTGATCTCGCGAATGTTGAAATGATCGGATCCACTTGAACAGAAGCACGTCGGTTGGAAAGGAATTAATATGACAACCTCGATTATCGAAAGGATTAGCAACCACATAGAAATATGAGAACACCGCTTAGAATAAGGTATGGAATCAACACTTGACACCGAAGCAACTCGAATACCACAAATTAAAACAAAACAAAGGATTGGCTCGCAGAATAAGTCGGAAACAAACATATGATAGATCCCATGGGGGGGGGGGGGGGGGGGGGGGGGGGGGGGGGGGGGGGGGGGGGGGGGGGGGGGGGGGGGGGGGGGGGGGGGGGGGGGGGGGGGGGGGGGGGGGGGGGGGGGGGGGGGGGGGGGGGGGGGGGGGGGGGGGGGGGGGGGGGGGGGGGGGGGGGGGGGGGGGGGGGGGGGGGGGGGGGGGGGGGGGGGGGGGGGGGGGGGGGGGGGGGGGGGGGGGGGGGGGGGGGGGGGGGGGGGGGGGGGGGGGGGGGGGGGGGGGGGGGGGGGGGGGGGGGGGGGGGGGGGGGGGGGGGGGGGGGGGGGGGGGGGGGGGGGGGGGGGGGGGGGGGGGGGGGGGGGGGGGGGGGGGGGGGGGGGGGGGGGGGGGGGGGGGGGGGGGGGGGGGGGGGGGGGGGGGGGGGGGGGGGGGGGGGGGGGGGGGGGGGGGGGGGGGGGGGGGGGGGGGGGGGGGGGGGGGGGGGGGGGGGGGGGGGGGGGGGGGGGGGGGGGGGGGGGGGGGGGGGGGGGGGGGGGGGGGGGGGGGGGGGGGGGGGGGGGGGGGGGGGGGGGGGGGGGGGGGGGGGGGGGGGGGGGGGGGGGGGGGGGGGGGGGGGGGGGGGGGGGGGGGGGGGGGGGGGGGGGGGGGGGGGGGGGGGGGGGGGGGGGGGGGGGGGGGGGGGGGGGGGGGGGGGGGGGGGGGGGGGGGGGGGGGGGGGGGGGGGGGGGGGGGGGGGGGGGGGGGGGGGGGGGGGGGGGGGGGGGGGGGGGGGGGGGGGGGGGGGGGGGGGGGGGGGGGGGGGGGGGGGGGGGGGGGGGGGGGGGGGGGGGGGGGGGGGGGGGGGGGGGGGGGGGGGGGGGGGGGGGGGGGGGGGGGGGGGGGGGGGGGGGGGGGGGGGGGGGGGGGGGGGGGGGGGGGGGGGGGGGGGGGGGGGGGGGGGGGGGGGGGGGGGGGGGGGGGGGGGGGGGGGGGGGGGGGGGGGGGGGGGGGGGGGGGGGGGGGGGGGGGGGGGGGGGGGGGGGGGGGGGGGGGGGGGGGGGGGGGGGGGGGGGGGGGGGGGGGGGGGGGGGGGGGGGGGGGGGGGGGGGGGGGGGGGGGGGGGGGGGGGGGGGGGGGGGGGGGGGGGGGGGGGGGGGGGGGGGGGGAGTTTTATGAAAACATGCGGATGCAATGCGTATGATGCCATGATGAAATGCAACAAACAAAAGTAAAACACACGACGACAACGAAATAGCTGGAAGACTTCTGGAGCGTCGGTCTCGGGGCGTCACAACACTCCACCACTACGAGAGGATCTCGTCCCGAGATCTAAGGATGGCACCGGAGAAAAACGGAAGGGGAAGAGGTAAAACAAAGTTGCTTCTTTGACAAACAAGTGAAACCACGAACCTTAAAGGTTGCAAAGACATGAAAAGAACACAAGGGTAAGGATGAATGGAAACCACTGGTTGAAATGAGATGTACAAGGAATGGGAAAGAACGAATTCGGACAGCACTCCGGTTGAGAAGAGAGGCAAGACTTGATTAGATGAAAAGAACTTCAAAAGAAAACACAACACTCCGGTTAAATGGATAATCAAAGAAAAGAACATGATCTTGGCAAAACGAGATAATGGGTGATGAGAGCAACATCACAATGCCTCCGGAACGAAAGAATAGAAAATAGATCATTGGAATAACAGAATGGAGAAGAAAATGCCAACTTCTGCCACAAATGAGCTTGGAAAGCACCCTTCCAAGAAGGTTAAAACGGAGTTGTTGGAAAAAACCAACAACGAAAGAATAAGCTTCTAGTGGGCTTATGGAAAACATCTCAAAATTATGAGGTGACAAACGGCCACCAACGAAAACAATGATTGATTGAGAGCTAGAAAAGATAGAAAACTTCTTCCACCAAGATGATAGATCGATAACTTGGATCATTGATAAGCACCACAATAGCAACATTCCTTAGGGAAGGCTTTAGGTGAAATCTATACCAAGATAACAGCAACGAAGAAAAATTGATGGATTTAAAATACCTCATTCTTGACAACATGTGAATCATGAAACACGAAGGCAAATTGTCAAGAATGACATAACACCACCTCCAAAAGATAAGGTAGAAAGAATTGCACTTTGGAATGCAAGATGAAGAATGCTTGAACTCCTCAAAACAAAACATGTGTTAACACCATGTTTATTTTAGAGTATAGCTTGGCGGATCTTAACTTCGAGAGAAATCTTAAAGAATAGTAGAAGAATTAAAAGAATCCTTAACGAACCACCCTGAAAAAGCTCCATGAAGAACTCCGGATAAATAACAAGATGGTCGCAAAGAAAGGAAGCTTGAAAAGAATAAGATGAAGCCTTGCAATGATTTAGATGGAGCTTCGCGATGAGATAATTCAGAGAGCTTAGGAACTCCGAAAAGAAAAGGAGAAGCATCTCGAACCGAGAATGTGATATGATGAACAACTCCGGAAAGAAAGATGAATCACTTGGATGAAACAAGAATAAGAATTATGTTATGCGTACCCTTCACCAATTTAAATTGATGACAAGCAACGGATTTGGCATGCCACTTATTCTCGTTGAAAGGGGTTAAGGAGAGATATAGCGCAAACTTGAGAAGGTCTTCAACGAACCACTAGTAGGATTGAAACAACGAATAAATTAATACGATAACGGAGGAAGAGAATCTCAAATGAACCACCGTACGAATTGAAAATGAAAGTAGCAAAGGCACAATTCACCGGGAAGAATTAGAAAACGACTGAAGATACTTGGGAAAATTTAGATACAAGAGAACAAAGAGATCATGAGCTGACTAGAGTATACTTGAACGATGCACCGGTAAGATTTGGAGAACGAGAGCTGAAAGCTGGAATGAGTAATTCTGAGATGATGAGCTCCGGAGAATCAAACTGAAAAGACTCCTGAATTGCTCCGGATGGGTGAAAAGAATTCTCACGATCGAAAACAATTATGAGAGGATGGCATCAAGCTTGAACTTAGAATCTTCAAGAGAACGACCAAGGATTTAAGAGGAACTCTTCTTCAGTCTTCACAATCCGAGAATTACGACTAGAAACATCACCATGAATTGTTGAGGCACTCCGGAATGAAAATTAGAAAGGTTGAACCAATGATGAAAAGAGTTTGAAAGATCTTGGAGAAAGACATATGACTGATGATAATTCATTCTTACGTCAACTTTGAAAGAATTTGAGAAGCTCCGGGAAAATTAGAAGAGTCAGATAAGATCCTGGGAAAAGACCTGTGGGTTAAGGCCCACTCAAAAGATACACACCGTTGAACGATTTAAAAGAGAGATTGCGCCGGTTGAATTAAATGGCTCAAAAGAGATAACAACCTCGAGATAGCTTGAACGGATTAGGAATGAAAACACGAATCTCCTGAGATATCTTCAGCACTCCGGATATGAATAGAGAGAGGTGAACAAATAAGAGAGACTTGGTTAAGGTATTGCAACATGATAAAACATGTGAAACAAAAGAAAGGGATATGATTAAGATAGAAGCTTGAATTAAGTCCACCGGAGAAGAAATGGGAATGAAAAATGATAAACTTGAAGCTTCGTTAGTATCTTCCTGAGAATCACCGGATAAGAACATGGAGGAAAAGAATGAAGAGACTTCACATGAATACAATGGATACTTGATTAAGATATATGAGTCCTTGAAGAAAAAGGGTGGGAGGGTGGGAAAACAAAGGCAACTTGGGGCAGATGGAATAAACACCGTTGAGAAAACTTATAATTGACCTTGCGGATGGGGAGAATGATGGGATCATCTCGAAGAGAAACGCACCGGTTGGAAATAGAATTAAGATGGCAATCTCGATGATCAAGAAGGATTAGTATCCACATAGGAATATGAGAACACCACTTAGAAAAGGTATGGAATCCACATTTGACTTCGAAGCAACTCGAGTACCACAACTTAAAACAAAACAAAGAATTTGGCTTGCGGAATAAGCCGGAAACAAACATATGATAGAGATTTACCTGATCCCATATCATGCATTTGTTGGAAAGATATTCTAGGAGCTACTTGAATTCCCACCTATAAACTCCCGAAACTTTCTGGTTATGCAATCTGGTGTTGGGGATACAGGGGAAGCATAATATCTCACACAAACTAACAATCCCTACATCCAGCTGTATCCATCCGTCAACACATAACCAAGAAAACTCCGGAAATCGTGTACCTCAACCTTCGAAAAGCATCCGTTATACGAGTTATGGCAATACTCCCGAACTCCCGCCCCAGTACTGGGTGGCGTCGAGGTTATCTCACCAACAACTACATAAAAGAGATTTTCGATGTCGGCGAAACTCAGGTATTCCAGAACTGCAATGATAAAATTGTGACGACAACACCTCGGAGCTCAACTCCCCGGGACACTGCCACAACCCCTAAATGTCAGGAGGCACCAAGAACAATGTTCTCGTCACAAGAATATCGGAACGATCCCAAGATACCCGCGTGATCCTCAAAAAAAAATTAGTGAAATTTGAGGAGAGGAAAGTCAAAACATCTACGTCAGGAGACCTCACCAGAGCGACGAAGGGGACTGAGGAGTAAAAAGAATCCTACTCTCCAATATATATAATCCTAAGACTCAAAACATTTTTGTTCTAGACTCCACAACGCCATCGATTCGATCAAGCAGGGGGCTCCTAAGTCGGGGATGGCTCTGATTACCAACTTGTAACACCCACGATGCGGCTATATCTCCCACGTGTCGAGGCACGAGTTAGAGGCATAACCGCATGGTGGTTTTGTCGCAAGAAGGGTCATCTTCACACAATCCCATGTAATGAACAAGAAAGGGATAAAGAGTTGGCTTACAATCGCCACTTCACACAATACATGAATTAAACATACATCATACAGAGTACAATCAAGGTCCGACTACGGAACCAAAATAAAAGAAGACAACCCCAAATGCTAGATCCCCGATCGTCCCAACTGGGCTCCACTACTGATCAACATGAAAAGAAAACATAGGAACGACCAAGGGCCTCGTCGAACTCCCACTTGAGCTTGGTTGCGTCACCTGCACTGGTATCATCGGCACCTGTAACTGTTTTGGTAGTATCTGTGAGTCACGAGGACTCAGCAATCTCAAAACCCGTGTGATCAAGACTATTTAAGCTTATGGGTAGGATGGGGTAATGAGGTAGAGCTGCAGCAAGCACTAAGCATATATGGTGGCTAACATACGCAAATAAGAGCGAGAAGAGAAGCAATGCAACGGTCGTGAAACTAGAAGTGATCAAGAAGTGATCCTGAAACTACTTACGCACAACCATAACACAAGAACCGTGTTCACTTCCCGGACTCCGCCGAAAAGAGACCATCACGGCTACACACGCGATGGATGCATTTTAATTAAGTCAAGTGTCAAGTTCTCTACAACCGGACATTAACAAATTCCCATCTGCCACATAACCACGGGCACGGCTCTCGAAAGTTTATACCCTGCAGGGGTGTCCCAACTTAGCCCATCACAAGCTCTCACGGTCAACGAAGGATATTCCTTCTCCCAGGAAGACCCGATCAAACTCGGAATCCCGGTTACAAGACATTTCGACAATGGTAAAACAAGACCAACAAAGCCGCCCGGATGTGCCAACAAATCCCGATAGGAGCTGCACATATCTTGTTCTCAGGGCACACCGGATTGTCCAAGCTTCCGGTAGGCCAGCCCAGAGTTGCCCCTGGTGACCACCGGCGGCTGACAGGTTGGACCAACACTCAGAGGAGCACTGGCCTGGCCCCCCCCCCCCCCCCCCCCCCCCCCCCCCCCCCCCCCCCCCCCCCCCCCCCCCCCCCCCCCCCCCCCCCCCCCCCCCCCCCCCCCCCCCCCCCCCCCCCCCCCCCCCCCCCCCCCCCCCCCCCCCCCCCCCCCCCCCCCCCCCCCCCCCCCCCCCCCCCCCCCCCCCCCCCCCCCCCCCCCCCCCCCCCCCCCCCCCCCCCCCCCCCCCCCCCCCCCCCCCCCCCCCCCCCCCCCCCCCCCCCCCCCCCCCCCCCCCCCCCCCCCCCCCCCCCCCCCCCCCCCCCCCCCCCCCCCCCCCCCCCCCCCCCCCCCCCCCCCCCCCCCCCCCCCCCCCCCCCCCCCCCCCCCCCCCCCCCCCCCCCCCCCCCCCCCCCCCCCCCCCCCCCCCCCCCCCCCCCCCCCCCGGTTTAATGAGGCATGGCATGACAAAGTGCACAAACAATACTACAAGTTAAGTGGAGCGCAATATGCAACGAATTGCATATTGACGAAACACCACATCAAATATTTAGTTCTCTCTCGTTTATGTACCCAACAATATTAAATGTTGTTAAGCATGGCAAGGGGTGAAGCATAAGTAAACTAACTATTTAGGCAAGTTTAAATGAGGCCGGAACAACAAACAACAATTCCGGAAAATCCCCATGTCCATTTTTTGAATTAGCTACTGTTCTGCCCTAAAACATATTTTAATGTTGTTAAACAGTAAAACAAAGTGCACCAAGTTAATCTATGCATTTTTCCACCCCAATTACATATATAGTTTATTAAAATCGGAGCTACGGTTAATTAGTTATGAAATAAATAATTTTAGCATGGCATTTAACCAAATTAATGCAAATAGCAAGTTAAACATTTTTAACATAGATGAAAGTAGCAGATTATGAAACTAGATGAAAAACTAAGCATTTTACATATTTAAATTATTTTAATCCGATGCACGGTTGTGGAGTTATTATATGCATGATGTTTAGGGGGTTTTCTGTAAAACAGTAAATCACTGGAAAAAACCTAAAATCGCAGCACGGGAAAAAAAGGTCTACAGGCCGAATCTGGAAAAGGGCCGAACAGGGCAGGCGCTGGGGCAGCTCACCCATGGGCTTCGGCCCGTTTGTAGAGAGGCTTGGCAGGCCGGCGGATCTGGCGAAGAGGAGCTGGGCCTTGGCGCGCGGCTGGAGAGGAGGTCGACCCGCTCGGGCGGGTTGACGATGCGGTCAACGCGCGCGCGGTTGCCTGGCATCGCTCGATGCAGAGGCAGCAGACAGAGGAGGCAAGACACGGGACGGCTTGCGGCAGGGCCGGCAGGCGCGAGAAGCGGCTGGTCGCCGACGCGGTGCAGCAGCGGCGGAGCAGATCTTGCCGGAGAAGAGGTCGCGGACGGCGGAGCTAGTACCTGAAGAAAAATTGGTGGCGCGGCGGTTTCAGAGAGGAAGAGACTTGGGAGAAGAAATGGGAGACGGGGAGACGGAAGGAAGAGGAGGCATGGGGCAGCCCGGACCTGCTAATGGTACGGTAGCTCGCCGACGAGGGCTCGAGGCGCGACGGCGTTGGTCAAAGGCAGAGGCACCAAATGGAGCTGCGGCTTGCTCCTGATCGGAGAGAGAAAAACAGAACGATGAGCGAGGGAAAAGAAAACAGGGGAGAAGGAGGGAAAAGAGGGCGGCGCGGGAACGACGGCGTGATCTGGGCATCTCGTCGTCTCGCACGAACGGGAAGACGGAGACCGGCCAGCTCGGGAGCATCTGCGGGTGCTCGGGACGGAGGGGCACCAAGGAAGGGGGGCTTGCGGGAGCTGCAGGGGCACCTCCTGGACGTCGGATCTCCATCCGAGGGTCCAGATGGATGGATCTGGAGATTGGGTGGTAGCTGAACGAGCAGGAAGGGTGGTTGTGGGTGGCTCGATGCTGAAAACGAGGGAGGTGGTCGGCTGCGGGTTTGGATCTGGGAGGATCCCGAGGCCGAGGTGGGAGGCGAGTGGGTGGTTGGCTGGCGGCGGCGTGGTGGGAAAGGGTGGATTGGATAGGGTAGGCTAGGGTTAGGGGTTGATCTATTTATAGCCGGTGGATTTTGGTTAGATGCCATTTGATCTCTCCGATTAAATCGGACGGTCGAGAAAAATAGGTTAGATGGACCAAACAAATAACCGAAGATATTTTAGAGATGTTTGGGAATGATCCGGACCCAACGGTGATGATTGAGCGGGTCGGGTTCGGGGAAGTTTCGGACACGCGCGAGGGGTCTGAGAGAGGTTGACAAAGACAAAGAGGCCTGACAAAAGGTCAACGGAGACAAAAAGAGAAACGGCAACCACGAACGACTACGAGTTTTATGAAAACATGCGGATGCAATGCGTATGATGCCATGATGAAATGCAACAAACAAAAGTAAAACACACGACGGCAACGAAATAGCTGGAAGACTTCTGGAGCGTCGGTCTCGGGGCGTCACAATCTTCACGAGAAATCACCGGATAAGAACATTGAAAGAAGAGAATGGAAAGACTTCTCATGACTAAAATGGTCAGTTGATTTGAGACCTCTGAGTCCATGAAGAAAAAGGGGTGGGAGGGTGGGACAAAGAAGAGGACAACTTGGGACGGATGAAATGAATAACCATTGGGAAGAAACAAAGGACTGATTCTGCAAATGGGGAAAATGATTGAATTAACTTTAAGTGAAGTGCACCAGTTGTAAACGAATTGTCATGACAATCTCGATCGATCAAAAGGATTAGCACTCCCATGGAAATATGAGAACACTGCTTAGAAAGGTATGGATACACACTTGACTTCAAAGCAACTCGAATACCACAAATAGAACAAAACAAAGGATTTCACTTGCGGAATAAGCCGGAAAAAATACATAACCCTATCATGCATTTGTTGGAATATAAGCCTAGATAACTACTTGAATTCCCGCCTAAGAACTTCCAAAATTTTCTGGTTATGCAATCTGGTCCTACGGCTACATGGAGCAAAGCTTCACACAATTCCTAACATGATACTATGCTCCAATGTTCTGACTGCGTTCAACACATAATCCAAAAACCTCGGAAACTCGTGTACCTGATGTCTGCTTGAACTACGTCGGTATTTCCCCAAAGAGGAAGGGATGATGCAGCACTACAACGGTAGGTATTTCCCTCAGTGATGAGATCAAGGTTATCGAACCAGTAGGAGAACCACGCAACACCACGTAAACAGCTCCTGCACACAAAGAACAAAAAATGCAACCCGACGTAAGAGAGGGGTTGTCAATCCCTCACGGGTAAAAAGATAGATAAAATTGTCGTAGATCGGATAAATAGATCTCGCGGGAACGCGAGATAAAATAAATAACAATAAATTGCAGCAAGGTATTTTTGTATTTTTGGATTAATAGATCTGAAAATAAAAGCAAATAAAAATAGATCGCGAAGGCAAATATAATAAAGAAGAGACCCGGGGCCGTAGATTTCACTAGTGGCTTCTCTCGAGAAAATAGCATATGGTGGGTAAACAAATTACTGTTGGGCAATTGATAGAACTTCAAATAATCATGAGGATATCCAGGCAATTATCATTATATAGGCATCACGTCCAAGATTAGTGGACCGACTCCTGCCTGCATCTACTACTATTACTCCACACATCGACCACTATCCAGCATGCATCTAGTGTATTAAGTTCATGGAGAAACGGAGTAATGCAATAAGAACAATGACATGATGTAGACAAGATCTATTTATGTAGAAATGGACCCCATCTTATTATACTTAATAGCAACGATACATACGTGATGGTTCCCCTTATGTCACTGGGATCAAGCACCGTAAGATCGAACCCATCACAAAGCACCTCTTCCCATTGAAAGATAAATAGATCAAGTTGGCCAAAGAAAACCCAAATATCGGAGAAGAAATACGAGGCTATAAGTAATCATGCATATAAGACATCAAAAAGACTCAAATAACTTTCATGGATAAAAACATAGATCTGATCATAAACTCGAAGTTCATCGGATCCCAACAAACACACCGCAAAAAGAGTTACATCAAATAGATCTTCAAGAGACCATTGTATTGAGAATCAAAACAGAGAGAGGAAGCCATCTAGCTACTAATTACAGACCCGTAGGTCTACAATGAACTACTCATGCATCATCGGAGAGGCACCAATGAGGATGATGAACCCCTCCGCCGTGGTGGGTTGTGCTCCCCTCGGAGCACCCCTCTGGTACTTATTTGGCCTAACAGGTGTCTTCTGGTCCAGAAAAAATCCACAAAAAGTTTCGCTGCGTTTGGACTCCATCTGGTATTGATTTCCTGTGATGTAAAAAACAAGCAGAAAACAGCAACTGGCACTTGGCACTATGTCAATAGGTTAGTCCCAAAAAATGATAAAAAAATGATTGTAAAACATCCAAAAATGATAATATAACAGCATGGAACAATAAAAGATTATAGATACATTGGAGACATATCAGCATCCCCAAGCTTAATTCCTGCTCGTCCTCGAGTAGGTAAATGATGAAAACAGAATTTTTGATGTGGAATGCTGCCTAACATGTTCATCACATATTCTTTTCTTTGTATCATGGACATTTGGACTTTTATATGGTTCAAAGCAATAGTCTAGTTTTGACATGAGGACTTTAATACTCAAGCATATCAACAAGCAACCATGTCTTTCAAAATATCAACACTAAAGCAACTTATCCCTAGCTCATTATGCTCAATCATTGATCCATTCATGAAACACACTCGCATATTAGCTACACCCAATGCTCGAGTACGATCATAGTGCCCCTTAGTTGGTGCTTTAAAAGAGAAGATGGAGGCTCAAGATAAAAATAAAAATTGCATAAAATAAAAGAAAGGCCCTTCGCAGAGGGAAGTAGGGATTTGTAGAGGTGCTAGAGCTCAAAGCGAAAAAGATAGAGATAAAACATTTTGGGAGGCATGCTTTTCCTGTCAACGAAAAGGATCGAGTAGTTCCCAATACTTCCCATGCTAGATATATCATAGGCGGTTCCCAAACAGAAAATAAAGTTTATTCCTTTTTTTACCATACTTTCACTATCCATGGCTAACCGTATCCACGGGTGCCTTCCAAACCAACACTTTCCAAGGAATTTATTATTTGACAACATAAAGTAAATACATTTTTTATTTCGAGACAGGGCATCCCTAATACCTTTGTCGTACTCTCGTGCAAGGACAAGTGAATAAACACTCATCTTGAGAATAACACATCTAGCATGGAAATATATTAGCCACCCCTACCGTTTCATGAGCGGTACGAGCACACAAAAGAGAAGTTAATTTTGAAATTTAGAGATGGCACATACAAATTCGCTTAGAACGGCAAGAGAATACCGCATATAGGTAGGTATAGTGGAATCATGTGGCAAAACTGTTTTAAAGGGTTTTGGATGCACAAGTAGTGATCATACTTAGTGCAAAATGAAGGCTAGCAAAAGATTGAGAAGCATCCAACCGAGAAACGAAAAATCTCATAAGCGAGCATTAAGCATAACTAACACCGAATAATGCTCCACAAGTAGGATGTAGTTTCATTGCATACCTATTGACTTTCGTGCTTGCATAGGGAATCACAAACCTTAACACCAATATTCTTACTAAAGCATAATTACTCATCAACATGACTCACATATCATATCATCATATCTCAAAACTCTTACAAAGAATCAAGTTTATTTTGTCCAATGATCTTCATGAGAGTTTTTATTATATCCTCCTTGGATATCTATCACTTTGGGACTAGTTTCATATGTTGCTTCTGATAAGCTCAAACAAATATAAGTGAAGAACATGAGCATAAAAATTTCTTTCTCTCAAAATAATTTAAGTGAAGCAAGAGAGAATTTCTTAAAAAATTTACTAACTCTCAAATAAATCTAAGTGAAGCATGATAGCATTTCTTCAAAAATAATAAAGCACACCGTGCTCAAAAAGATATAAGTGAAGCACTAGAGCAATTCCATAGCTCATAAAGATTTAAGTGAAGCATAGAGAGCAATTCTAACAAGTCAGAGCATAATTTTGTCTCTCTCAAATAGGTGTGTCCAGCAAGGATTCATGACTCAAAATAAAAAGCAAAACAAGCAAAGACTCATATCATACAAGACGCTCCAAGCAAAACTCATGATATGTGACGAATAAAAATATAGGTCCAAGTCAAATACCGATGGTCGTTAGAAGAAAGAAGGGATGCAACTCGGAGGCATCCCCAAGCTTTGTTGCTTGATACTACTTGGATATTATCTTGGGGTGCCATGGGCATCCAAAGCTTAGACTTTTGCTAATCCTTATTGATGCGGAGTGTCGGTGCAACAAACCCTGGGTCTGTTGCCCAGACTGTGCACAGGCACAAGAGCAAGATTGAAGCACCAGCCCAAGTCATAGGTCAAAGGACCAAGAGATTCGAAGAACCAACACGCAGCTCAGAGTGATTAAGGCCAAGACAGAGCAGCAGGGTATCGCCAAGAGAAGGCCTCCTTTGCTGGGCAGGCGAGCCCGGCAGGGGGCAAGGCCACCCCCAGAAGCAGACGACCAAGACACCCCAGCAGGACCTGCCGGGGCTCACGAGAGCAAAACCGCATCACCAACCACTCAAGCACGACCCACATCGTCGATCAGTGCGGTGTCAAGCCACAAGGTGATTAAGTGGAAGCCATTCGCCGCATGGCAACCATTTCCTACAGAAGAAACCCATAGTTGACACTCGTCCTGCGATGTGTCAAGAGAATAGGCGCGTAGCTGGCAAGATAGCTCGGCAAGCCTTGCCGGGCAACCAGTGCTGTGACACTAAGCGGTGCATTTAATGCGCCCTGTCAGCCCACAGAGTTAGGTATGATAGCACTGTTTGCTATCATATCAGTGCATAATGACTGCTTTGCCATTGTGGTGACCCCTTGATCTATAAAAGTAGGCCCATGGCACCCGTAGAGAGGGTTGGAAAGTTGATGAACCCACACCCCCATACGCGCGTAGTCGCTACTACCCTAAGGCAGCCCCTGCCGGGCAAGTGTACTATGCTTCGCCACCTCCATTCCACCATCAATCCACCAAAGTAGGAGTACGGTTTTACGCCTCACGGTGGCCCGAACCTGGGTAAATTGCTTGTGTGCTCTCTGTCGTGTTGCCGTACGCTGGTCTGCTCTTTGTGCAAGGCGACGTCCCCCTGCCGAACCAGCAAGGGGCCTCCCGATCCCATAGGTGGTCGCGGATATCCCGCGACACTTTGGCGCTCTAGGTAGGGGGATCGCTTGCGCGAACCTGAAAGCATGTGCAGCGCGTCATCTTCATCACCATCCTCATGTTCGACGATGCCATCGACCATGGCACCCAAGAAGAAGTCCGGTACTTCGTCCCATCCATCCACCTCGAAGGCTCCGCCGCCCGCGGCCTCTAGTGCCGCGGGGGATGCGGAGGCAAGCGAGGACGTGAACGCTGCTAGGGACGTGGTTGGAGCAGGTGGCGCCATCACCACTTCCCCCGCGGCCGACACGGGGGCAGGAGATATCAGAGGAGATCATCATCAGCAGCGCCTCGACAGTCACGCTCCGCAAGGTGCGGGCGAGGGGTCACTCCGTCCGCACCCCCTCCTCCCACCGACGGGCACAGCCGCAGCAACGGCGCTCGGTCCGGGGTAAGCCATCGCCCTCCGGTCGTCCCCACCACGGGAGCGACCGCGGTGCATGCGCCGCCTCCCGGATGAGCCAACTAGACCGCTGTGCTTGACGGGGCCGCTGATCCTTGAGCACCACCGCCGTGCAACTCTACTGCCAGGTGGTCGTCCCACAACAGCGTGGGCGCGGCACCGCCGTCGCCGCTGGCACCGTCAGGAGCCAGGCGATGGTGCAGTCGACATCATCAACATCTATGCCAAGCACAGCCACGGAGGCTATGGCGCGAGCTCAGATGCTACTGAGGTTTCCTCTAGCAGCCGAGCAGATGGATGAATGGTGTGCCACCATCCAAAGCCTGCTCGGTTTCATCGAAGCTCCCCCCCCCCCCCCCCCCCCCCCCCCCCCCCCCCCCCCCCCCCCCCCCCCCCCCCCCCCCCCCCCCCCCCCCCCCCCCCCCCCCCCCCCCCCCCCCCCCCCCCCCCCCCCCCCCCCCCCCCCCCCCCCCCCCCCCCCCCCCCCCCCCCCCCCCCCCCCCCCCCCCCCCCCCCCCCCCCCCCCCCCCCCCCCCCCCCCCCCCCCCCCCCCCCCCCCCCCCCCCCCCCCCCCCCCCCCCCCCCCCCCCCCCCCCCCCCCCCCCCCCCCCCCCCCCCCCCCCCCCCCCCCCCCCCCCCCCCCCCCCCCCCCCCCCCCCCCCCCCCCCCCCCCCCCCCCCCCCCCCCCCCCCCCCCCCCCCCCCCCCCCCCCCCCCCCCCCCCCCCCCCCCCCCCCCCCCCCCCCCCCCCCCCCCCCCCCCCCCCCCCCCCCCCCCCCCCCCCCCCCCCCCCCCCCCCCCCCCCCCCCCCCCCCCCCCCCCCCCCCCCCCCCCCCCCCCCCCCCCCCCCCCCCCCCCCCCCCCCCCCCCCCCCCCCCCCCCCCCCCCCCCCCCCCCCCCCCCCCCCCCCCCCCCCCCCCCCCCCCCCCCCCCCCCCCCCCCCCCCCCCCCCCCCCCCCCCCCCCCCCCCCCCCCCCCCCCCCCCCCCCCCCCCCCCCCCCCCCCCCCCCCCCCCCCCCCCCCCCCCCCCCCCCCCCCCCCCCCCCCCCCCCCCCCCCCCCCCCCCCCCCCCCCCCCCCCCCCCCCCCCCCCCCCCCCCCCCCCCCCCCCCCCCCCCCCCCCCCCCCCCCCCCCCCCCCCCCCCCCCCCCCCCCCCCCCCCCCCCCCCCCCCCCCCCCCCCCCCCCCCCCCCCCCCCCCCCCCCCCCCCCCCCCCCCCCCCCCCCCCCCCCCCCCCCCCCCCCCCCCCCCCCCCCCCCCCCCCCCCCCCCCCCCCCCCCCCCCCCCCCCCCCCCCCCCCCCCCCCCCCCCCCCCCCCCCCCCCCCCCCCCCCCCCCCCCCCCCCCCCCCCCCCCCCCCCCCCCCCCCCCCCCCCCCCCCCCCCCCCCCCCCCCCCCCCCCCCCCCCCCCCCCCCCCCCCCCCCCCCCCCCCCCCCCCCCCCCCCCCCCCCCCCCCCCCCCCCCCCCCCCCCCCCCCCCCCCCCCCCCCCCCCCCCCCCCCCCCCCCCCCCCCCCCCCCCCCCCCCCCCCCCCCCCCCCCCCCCCCCCCCCCCCCCCCCCCCCCCCCCCCCCCCCCCCCCCCCCCCCCCCCCCCCCCCCCCCCCCCCCCCCCCCCCCCCCCCCCCCCCCCCCCCCCCCCCCCCCCCCCCCCCCCCCCCCCCCCCCCCCCCCCCCCCCCCCCCCCCCCCCCCCCCCCCCCCCCCCCCCCCCCCCCCCCCCCCCCCCCCCCCCCCCCCCCCCCCCCCCCCCCCCCCCCCCCCCCCCCCCCCCCCCCCCCCCCCCCCCCCCCCCCCCCCCCCCCCCCCCCCCCCCCCCCCCCCCCCCCCCCCCCCCCCCCCCCCCCCCCCCCCCCCCCCCCCCCCCCCCCCCCCCCCCCCCCCCCCCCCCCCCCCCCCCCCCCCCCCCCCCCCCCCCCCCCCCCCCCCCCCCCCCCCCCCCCCCCCCCCCCCCCCCCCCCCCCCCCCCCCCCCCCCCCCCCCCCCCCCCCCCCCCCCCCCCCCCCCCCCCCCCCCCCCCCCCCCCCCCCCCCCCCCCCCCCCCCCCCCCCCCCCCCCCCCCCCCCCCCCCCCCCCCCCCCCTCTAACTCGTGCCTCGACACGTGGGAGATATAGCCGCATCGTGGGTGTTACAAAGATGCTCAAGAGCTACAAGTTCATCATTCTTTCATTCTCGTTTTCTTCTTCGATGGATTCAATTCAAGCTTTCAATGTTGATCATCCCCCTTTTCTTTTGTTAAATGCTTTGTCTTGTTGGAAGTTCTTATCCAAGACTCTGTTGATCATTAACCTCGTGATATTATTATCTGGAGTGCCAAAGATATCTCAGAAGATTCGTGTTTCCATTCTTAATCAGTTCAAGCTATTTCGACGTTGTTATCTCATTCAAGCCATTTAATTCAATCGGCGCAATCATCTCTTTCTAAGCAAATAATTCAACAGTGTTTCTTTTGGGAGGACCCATAACCCATAGGTTCTTCCCTAGGATCTTACCTGGCTTTTCTAATCTTTTCCCGGAGATTTTCTCAAATTCTTTTCAAGTTTTACATAGGAATGAGTTTCATCAGTCAGATGCCTTTTCCCAGATTGCTTTCAAATCATTTTCTTCTTTGGCTCAACCTTTCTCTTTCTAATTATTCTGGAGTATCTCAATAGTTTTGGTGGTGTTCCTCGTCATCACTCTCAGCAATTGGAGACCAAAGAAGAGTTTTCCTCCAAATCTTTATCCGTTCTTCGAAAGAATCATGGTGCAAGCTTGGTGCTATCCTCTCAATTATTTCGGGTCATCATATTTTTTTATGACCATCCCAAATCCTTTTCTTGAGTTATTTTCGTTTCAATTGTCTGAAGGTCATCATTCCATAAGAGTTATTCCTTCTCAGCTCTCAGCTATTGTTCACTAATTGTCCTAAATTGTTGTTCCTTCACTCTTTTCCAAATTCTTCAAGTACTTCCTTCAAGTATTATCCTAGTTGGATCGTGATCTTTTCGTTCTCACATGTTCCCAATCTTTCAAAGTATCTACATGTGTTTTCTAATTCTTTTCGGGAGATTCGTTGTCTTCTCTTCGTATCATTTATTTCCATTCCTACCGGTAGTTCATTCAAGACTTCTCCAAGTTTGCGCTATTTCTATCTTCAATCTTTTCAAGAAGAATAATTAGTATGCCAAATCCATTGCTTCTCATCAATTTAAGTTGATGAAGAAAAAACATACAATAAATATTATTCTTATTTTTCTTCGAGGTGATTCAATTCTATCTTTCCGGAGTTTGTTCATGATGAATAAATTCTACATCCCAAGTATTTCACCTTTTCTCTCCAAAGTTGCAACTTTTCTCGGTGATCTCATCATGAAGCTCCATCTAAATCATTGCAAGGCTTCATCTTTTTCTTTTCAACTTTCCTTTCATTTCGATCATTTTGTTATCTATCCGGAGTCCTTCGAGAGTTACTTCATGGTTGCTCGTTAAGGATTTAATTCATTCTTGAAGTCTTCATCCAAATTCTTGTTGGAGGATCTCAAGCATTCTTCATCGTGCATTCTGAAGTGCAATTCTTTCTACCTTATCTTTTGAGGTGGTGTTATGTCATTCTTGACAATTTCCATTCATGTTTCATGATTCACAAGTGGTCAGGAATGAGATATTTTAAAACCATAGTTTGCTCTTCGTTCATGAGTTCTTTTAACCCAACAATTTTTTTGTTGGAGTATCTTCGGTTAGATTTCACCTAAAATCCTTTCCTTAAGAATTGTTGCTATTTGTGGTGATTATCAATGATCCAAGCTTTCTCCACATCCTTCTCGGTAAAAGACGCTTTTCATCTCTTTGTCACTCTCAAGCAATCAATTGTGTTCGTTAGTGGCACAATTTCAACTCAAAGATTTGAGATGTTTTTGTAAGGCCATTTGAAGCATATCTTTTCTTCGCAAGCTTGCTCTTTCAAGTTCTTGGTGGTAGAAGATGTTGGACTTTTCTCTGTTCTTTCGTCCCAACTATCGAGCTTCAGTTCATTCATTCCAGAGGCATCAAGTTGTTGCTCTTTTATCCAAGTTCTTTTCATCTCATCAAGTTTTGCTTCTCTTTTCAACCAGGGTACTGTCCAAATTCTCTCTTTCTTGTCCCTTGTATATCTCATGTAACATGAGTTGCTTCAAAATTCTTTCTTGTCCTTTGCGCTCTTGATTCATGTCGTTGCAACATGCAAGGTTCTCATGGTGTTCCTTGTTCCTCTTTTTGACTGGAGTGCTCTCAACTTTGTTCATCTTCATTGTGTTATTTTTTCAAGTTGTTTCACCTCTCAAGGTTCATGGTTTCACTCGTTTGTCAAAGAAGCAACTTTGTTTTACCTCTTTATCTTTCTCTTCTCATTCCTAGATCTCGGGGTGAGATTTCTTGTAAGTGGGGGAGTTGTAACAACCTGAGGCCGACGCTCTGATACCAACATGCTACGCGCTCAAAATGCAATTACGCCCCAATAATGAATCCATCACGTGATTGATGTCTACTACATAACTTATTCTTGTAGACTCGTGTTGGGCCTCCAAGCGTAGAGTTTCGTAGGACAGTAGCAATTTTCCCTCAAGTGGATGACCTAAGATTTGTCAATCCGTGGGAGGTGTAGGATGAAGATGGTCTATCTCAAACAACCCTGCAGCCAAATAATAAAAGTCTCTTGAGTCCTCAACACACCAAATACAATGGTAAATTTTATAGGTGCACTAGTTCGGCGAAGAGATGGTGATACAAGTGTAGTACTGATAGTAGATATTGATTTTTGTTATAGTAACATTAAAAACAGCAAGGTAGCAAGTAACAAAAGTGAGACAAAACGGTATTGCAAAGCTTGAAAATGAGGCCTAGGGTCCGTACTTTTGCTAGTGCAATCTCTCAACAATGCTAATATAATTGGATCATATAACCATCCCTCAACGTGCGATGAAGAATCAATCCAAAGTTCTTATCTAGCGGAGAACATAAGATGAAATTGTTTGTAGGGTACGAAACCACCTGAAAGCTATCCTTTCCAATCGATATATCGAAGAGTTCCTACTAAAATAATACCATGTTGTCCTTTCCGATCGATCTATCTAAGAGTTCGTACTAAAATAACACCATATGATACAGATCAACCAACTCTAATGTCACCTAGATACTCCAATGTCACCGCGAGTATCCGTGAGTTGGTTATACGATATGCATCAAACAATTTCAGATTCATAATACTCAATCCAACACAAAGAACCTCAAAGAGTGCCCCAAGATTTCTACTGGAGAAACAAGGACGAAAACGTGCATCAACCCCTATGCATAGATTACCCCAATGTCACCTCGGAAATCCGCGAGTTGAGTGCGAAAACATATATCAAGTGAATCAATATGATACCCCATTGTCACCACGGGTATTCATTGCAAGACATACATCAAGTGCTCTCAAATCCATAAAAGTATTCAATCCGATAAAAACGAAATCTCAAAGGGAAAACTCAATTCATCACAACAAGATAGAGAGGAAAAACACCATATGATCCAACTATATTAACAAAGCTTGCGATACATCAAGATCGTGCCTAATCAGGAACATGAGATAGAGAGAGAGAGATTAAACACAAAGCTACTGGTACAAACCCGAGGGTGGACTACTCCCTCCTCATCATGGTGGCCGCCGGGATGATGAAGATGGCCACCGGTGATGATTTCCCCCTCCGGCAGGGTGTCGGAACAGGTTCTAGATTGGTCGTGGCTACGGAGGCTTTCGGCGGGAGAACTTCTGATCTAGGGTTATTTCTGGGGGTTTCTGTATTATGGGAATTTTTGGCGTCGGTTTCACGCGAAGATGGGCTTCGAGGGGCTCACCCTCCACCAGCACACGAGTAAGGCCCCTTGCGCGCCTTGGTGGAGGGTGGCCACCTCCTTCAGCTTCTGGTCCCCCCATGAAGCTTCTAGTGCCTCTTTTGTTCCAAAAAAATTGTCAAAAAGTTTTAACTCATTTGGAGAACTTTCGTTTATGCACAAAAAAACACCACCACAGTAGTTCTGCCGAATACAATGTTAGTCCGAGTTTGTTCCATTCAAATCATACCAAAACCATATAAAATTGTTGGAAACATGGCATGGATACTCCTCGAGTAGGTAAATGATAAAATAAATAATTTATGAAGTGTGAATGCTAGCATAGTGCATATGTTTAATCAATGATAATTTCAATCACTTTTCCTAGCATCATAACATCAACTCTTTCTCATAGAACTTCTCATGTTAAAGTAGCAACCATTTCACATGTTATGATTCAAACAACGAATTCTCTTGAAACTTAACAACCTATGTTCTTAGTCACCAATTACAATTCAACTTATTCAACAAAGTCTAAGTAAGAGCTCCACATACTCAATCATCATATAGTCTTCTATGATTGCTAGTACACAAAGCATATTTTTAGAACAAATGGCATCCATCAAATACAGAGAAAGATAGGGGCTTAATGTTTTGCCTCCCAACTCATTTATCGTAGAGATAATTGTCAATAATAATAAATCATGATCAAATATATTTGACTGGCCATATGTGCCTAGATCTTTTCCCACCACATGATGCTTGCCAACTAGAGAATAGTTGAGGTTGAAATGAGAATGTATACTATTTACTCTTGCATAAAAGTAAAAGATAGGCCCTTCGCAGAGGGAAGCAGAGGTTGTCATGCGCTTTATATTTTTGGATGCACAATCTCTTAATGCAAAGGAACGTCACATTATATTGCCCCTTATGATAGCAACCTTTATTATGCAGTCCGTCTCTTTTATTACTTTGCCATCACAAGTTTGTACAACGCTTATTTTCCCTTACAATAAAAGATCAAACATATTTAGGTGCAATTTTTATTACTTAATGGACCAACGACAACTTACTTGAAGGATCTTATTCAATCCATAGGTAGATCTGGTGGACACTCATGGCAAGAAACTAGGTTTAATGGTTTTTAGATGCACAAGTAGTATCTCTACTTCGTACGAATTTTTGGCTAGCAAAATATCCTAAGCAAACACCACATGTTGGAGGATCCATAACAATATAACTTCTATGCAAATATACACAACCATAACTCATTACGTTGTCTTCCTTGTCCAACTTCAACTAATTTGCTCAAGTTTGAAAATAATTAATGGGTATTCACAATCATAGAAGATGTCCAAGATAATATATTTGTATGTGAAAATCCTCTTCCTTATACTAATCATTCATGAATTGCTTGTATGACCAATATTGTGATTGTCAAGCTTCAAAAGATTTCACTTTCTAAACCCAATGTGAAGCTACTACTAAGTATAATACAAGCATGTGAAGAACATATAATTTCAACTTTATGATATTCAATTGATTCAACAATTTACACATAGGATATAAGTGAATCACAAGAGTAAGTGACAAGCTACTCCAAAAAGATATAAGTGAAGATCAAACGACTAGTTAAGTAAATGGGTGGCCATTTGAGGTCTCTCTCTCATTTAAAGACTTTAAGATCTAAGTATTTTATTAAAACAGAAAGGAAAATTAAAATTAATTGACATTCCAAGAATTGCACACATCATGTGAGGAAGCAAAAACTTAGGCTCGACCGAGGCTAACCGATAGTTGTTGATGAAGAAAGGTGGGATGCCTACCGGGGCATCCCCAAGCTTAGATGCTTGAGACTTCTTGAAATATTAATTTGGTATTCCTTGGGCATCCCCAGGCTTGAGCTCTTGTGTCTTCTTCATTCCTCTCATATCATAGTTTTCCTAAATCTCAAAAACATCATCCACACAAAACACAACAAGAACTCGTGAGATGAGTTAGTATAAATCAATGCAAAAACCTTATCATTCTCTACTGTAGCAAGTCACTAAAATTATTATTTAACATTGCATACTAAATGCCTCTGCATATTTAATACTCCTATCCTCAAATAGATTTATTAAACAAGCAAACATATGCAAACATAACAGCAATCTGCCGAAACAGGATAGTCTGTAAAGAATGCAAGAAGATCGATACTTATTTAACTCAAAGAATTCTGAAAATTTACCAAACTGTAGAAAATTTATCATAGCTTAGGGTACAAAAATTTCAACATTTTATCACATTCTGACTTTTCTCAAGAATTCACGCACTAGCGTGCAACTTTCCATTTTCAAACAGCCACATATAGACTTGCAAAATAAGCATGGCAAAGGCTACACTTGACATTGTTATTGAAGTAAAAGATGCAAAACATTATTCTAAATGTCATAAAGCAAATAAAAATAAAATAAGATTACGGTTTAAGCAAAATACATATCATATGATGAATAAAAATATAGCTCCAACCGAGGTTACCGATAATGTTGATGACGAAAGAGGGGATACCTTCCGGGGCATCCCCAAGCTTAGTTGCTTGGATCTTCCTTGAATATTACCTTGGGGTGCCTTCGGCATCCCCAAGCTTAGGTTCTTATCACTCCTTATTCTCCTCATATCACTATCTCACCCAAAACTTGAAAACATCAATCACACAAAACTTAACGGAACTTCATGAGATGCGTTACTATAATAAAGCAAATCATTCACTTTCGTACTGCCAAAGACAAGATTCATAATTGTTATCACACAATGCATAATGTACCTTGTATTAAATTGATCAATATAAGCCATAGAAACTAGAAAACAAGCAAATTATGCATTGAAAACAGAATCTGTGAAAAACAGAACAAACTGTAAAGATCTGAATAATGACTATACTTCTGTAACTCCAAAAATTCTGAAACATTAGTAAAACGTAGGAAATTTGTATACCAGTAATGTGTAAAAAATTCAAAAAAAATTGATGCTCTAGATATTTTTAACAATTCTGTTACTGGGCACTAAAGTTTCTGTTTTTGCACAGAATCAACTCAACTATCATCCACACTATCCCAAAGGCTTTACTTGGTACTTTATTAAAACAAAAGGTATAAATCGTGATTAATACAGTAGCCTAATCATGTGAACACACAAAAACATTAGGGGTAAATGTTGGGTTGTCTCCCAACAAGCCCTTTTCTTTAATGCCTTTTCAGCTAGGCATGATGATTTCAATGATGCTCACTTAAAAGGTAAGAATTGAAACATGAAGAGAGCATCATGAAGCATATGACTAGCACATTTAAGCCTAACCCAGGGATTTTGTGCGTAAATAATTCATGGGAACACGAATCAACTATCATAGGAAGGTAAAACAAGCAAAACTTGAAGATTTTCAACACATAGAGAGAAAACTTGATATTATTGCAATATGTAAAAGCATATGTTCCTCTCTCATAGTAAATTTTAGTAGCATCATGAATAAATTAAACAATAGAGCTATCACACAAATCATTCTTTTCATGATCTGCAAGCATAGAAAATTTATTACTCTCCGCATAAGCAAATTTGTTCTCATCAATAGTGGTGGGAGAAAATTTAACAAAATAACTATCATGAGATACTTGATGGACATAATTAAATTGAACATTAAAATCATGATGACAAGTTTCATGGTTATCGTTACTCTTTATAGCATACATGTCATCACCATAATCATCATATATAGGAACTTTGTTGTCATAATCAATTGGAACCTCTTCCAAAATAGTGGATTCATCATTAAATAAAGTCATGACCTCTCCAAATCCACTTTCATAATTATTAAAATAATATTCAACACCATCCAAAATAGTGGGATCATTAGAACCTAGAGTTGACACTCTTCCAAACCCACTCTCATAAATATAATCATCATAAATAGGAGGCATGCTATCATCATAATAAATTTTCTCACCAAAACTTGGGAGACTAAAAATATCATCTTCAACAAACATAGCATCCCCAAGCTTATGGCTTTGCATATCATTAGCATCATGGAAATTCAAGGAATTCATACTAACAACATTGCAATCATGCTTATCATTCAAAGATTTTTTGTCAAACATTTTATAGAATTCTTTTTCTATCAACCGAGCACAATTTTCCTTTCCATCATTTTATCGAAAGACATTGTAAAGATGAATAATATGATGCAACCTCAATTTAATTTTTTTAGTTTTCTTTTTATAAACGAAACTGGTGATAAAACAAGAAACTAAAAGATTCAATTGCAAGATCTAAAGATATACCTTCAAGCACTCACCTCCTCGGCAACGGCGCCAGAAAAGAAGTTGATGTCTACTACACAACTTATTCTTGTAGACTCGTGTTGGGCCTCCAAGCGCAGAATTTTGTAGGACAGTAGCAATTTTCGCTCAAGTGGATGACCTGAGGTTTCAATCCGTGGTAGGTGTAGGATGAAGATGGTCTCTCTCAAACAACCCTGCAACCAAATCATAAAAAGTGTCTTGTGTCACTTGATAGAGGCGAAGGTGTCTCGATGTTTCGATGAGATGGTGGCTATCGTTTTCTATGGGAGTCGACCTTGACGATCCGACTACGAACGTGCGAGACGTCGCGCCTTAGTAATCGCTAAACCAACTTCTGAGGGGTTATTGACCACGCCGAAGCACGATCAACCTGACCACGAGGGTCTATTTCCTGCAAGCAAATGAAGAACAAGCAAGAAACTAAGATTGCAATCTGGATATTACGAATATAAGATGAAAGCTTTATTGATCAAGGTGGGATTTTGTTTAGATTAAAAGTTCGCCTTAGCTGCAACTTCACGTCCTTCGTTTGTGTTCAATGACCAGACAAAGATGTTTCGATTAGATGGTGGCTATCGTTTTCTGGGGGAGTCGACCTTGACGATCCGACTACGAACGTGCGAGACGTCGCGCCTTAGCAATCACTAAACCAAATTCCGAGGGGTTATTGACCACGCCGGAGCACAATCAACCTGACAACGAGGGTCTATTTCCTGCAACAAAATGAAGAACAAGCAAGAAACTAAGATTGCAATATGGTGTCGGTGTAAGAAACCCTGGGTCTGTTGCCCAGACTGTGCACAGGCACGGGAACGAGATTGAAGCATCAACCCAAGCCAGAGTACAAGAAACCAAGAGATTCAAAGGAACAACATGCAGATCAGAGGGATCAAGATCAAACCAGAGAAGCAAGGCACCATCAGGAGAAGAGCCTCCTTTGCCGGGCAGGCAAGCCCGGCAAGGGGCGAGGCCACCCCCAGAAGCATACAACCAAGGCGTCCCGGTAGGGCCTGCCGGGACTCACGAAGACTAAACCACCTCACCAACCACTCCACCATGACCCACGTCGTCAATCAGTGCGGTGTCAAGCCGTGAAATGACTAAGTGGCAGCCATTCGCCACATGGCAGCCTCTCCCTACAGAAAAAACCCACAGATGACACCCGTCCTGCGACGTGTCAAGCGAGCAGGCGTGGAGCTGGCAAGATAGCCCGGCAAGCCTTGCCGGGCAACCAACGACGTGACGTTGAGCGGTGCATTTAATGTGCCCTGTCAGCCCGCAGAGTTAAGTATGATAGCACTGTTTGCTATCTTATCAGTGCATAATGACTACTTTGCCATTGTGGTAACCCCTTGATCTATAAAAGGAGGTCCATGGCAACCGTAGAAAGGGTTAGAAGGTTGGATAACTCACACCCCCATATGCGCATAGCCACTGCTGCCCTGAGGCAACCCTTGCCGGGCAAGTGTACTACTCTCCACCACCATGTTTCCACCATCAATCCACCAAAGCAGGAGTAGGGTTTTACGCCTCGCGGCGGCCCAAACCTGGGTAAAAATGCATGTGTGATCTCTACCGTGCTCCCACACACTCGTCTGCTCTTTATGCAACGCGACGCCCCCCTGCCGAACCAGCAAGGGGCCTCCTGGTCCCATAGGTGGCCGTGATTTCCCGCGACATCTTGGGCGCGCCAGGCAGGGGGATCGCTTGCATGAACCTGAAGGCGTAAGCCGAGCGTCACCTTCGTCACCATCTTCATCTTCGACGACACCATCGACCATGGCACCCAAGAAGAAACCCGGTTCTTCGGCTCATCCATCCACCTTGAAGGCTCCGCCGCCCGCGGCCTCTAACGCTGTGTGGGGTGCGGAGACACGTGAGGACGCGGACGCTGCTGGGGATGTGGTCGGAGCAGGCGGCACCGTCACCACTTCCCCCGCGGCCGACGCAGGAGCAGGAGACATCGGAGGAGAGTAGCATCAACGACACCCCGGCGGCCACGCTCCGCAAGGTCTAGGTGAAGGGGTTACTCCATCTATGCCCCTTTCTCCCGCCGACGGGCACATGCGCAGCAACGGCGCTCAGACCGGGGCGAATTGCCGCCTTCCGGCCGCTCCCACAACGGGTACGACCGCAGCGCGTGCACCTCCCCCGGGACGGGTCGACCAAGCCGCTGCTCCGGACGGAGCCACTGGCCCTCGAGCACCTTTCCCCCCCCCCCCCCCCCCCCCCCCCCCCCCCCCCCCCCCCCCCCCCCCCCCCCCCCCCCCCCCCCCCCCCCCCCCCCCCCCCCCCCCCCCCCCCCCCCCCCCCCCCCCCCCCCCCCCCCCCCCCCCCCCCCCCCCCCCCCCCCCCCCCCCCCCCCCCCCCCCCCCCCCCCCCCCCCCCCCCCCCCCCCCCCCCCCCCCCCCCCCCCCCCCCCCCCCCCCCCCCCCCCCCCCCCCCCCCCCCCCCCCCCCCCCCCCCCCCCCCCCCCCCCCCCCCCCCCCCCCCCCCCCCCCCCCCCCCCCCCCCCCCCCCCCCCCCCCCCCCCCCCCCCCCCCCCCCCCCCCCCCCCCCCCCCCCCCCCCCCCCCCCCCCCCCCCCCCCCCCCCCCCCCCCCCCCCCCCCCCCCCCCCCCCCCCCCCCCCCCCCCCCCCCCCCCCCCCCCCCCCCCCCCCCCCCCCCCCCCCCCCCCCCCCCCCCCCCCCCCCCCCCCCCCCCCCCCCCCCCCCCCCCCCCCCCCCCCCCCCCCCCCCCCCCCCCCCCCCCCCCCCCCCCCCCCCCCCCCCCCCCCCCCCCCCCCCCCCCCCCCCCCCCCCCCCCCCCCCCCCCCCCCCCCCCCCCCCCCCCCCCCCCCCCCCCCCCCCCCCCCCCCCCCCCCCCCCCCCCCCCCCCCCCCCCCCCCCCCCCCCCCCCCCCCCCCCCCCCCCCCCCCCCCCCAGAAGGAAGGTGAAACCCTCCGTAAGTATTTACAGAGATTCAGCAAAGTTCATAGAAATATCCCAAATATCCATCGGGCAGCCGTGATAGCCGCCTTCGAGTCCAATGTGCGCAACCGCCGGATTCGTTCCAAGATGAACGTGCGGTTGCCCAAGACTGTGAAGGAGCTCTACATGTTGGTGGATAAGTGTGCTCGGATGGAGGAGGGAAGGAAGTTACCCGGAGAGGAAGATTACACCAATGTTGATTCACAGGATGATGATGAATCAACCAGTCAGAAGAAGAGCAAGAAGCGCAGTAAGAAGAGGAGGGATAAGGCAGTGATGATCGTTGAAGGATCAAGTATGGCTAGTACCGGCAAGAAGGGCAAAACAGAGGCCCCCGGCAAGGAAGCTACCATGTTCACTAACTGCCGAGAAGCCGCTGCTGCCGAGAAAGCCGGAAAAGGTGATGAGCCATATTGCAAAATTCATCAGACCAAGGGCCACGACCTTCAAAAGTGTTATCAGGTTGAGCAGCTTGTCAAGAGACAGAGATCAGAGTATGAGAAGCGTGACAAGGAAAAGGTTCAGAATGTTGCTGGCGGTAAGGGCCGAGGTGGTGAAGTAAATCGCCCGGCAAACCCTTTCGGAACAAAGGAAAGCCCGCCAGAGGTCGAGAGAAGGAAGCCTGTGATGATGAGAGTGATGGAGGGGATGAAGAGGAAACCACTGAGCAAGAGTTTTAGAAGGCCACTGATGCCCTGTGCATTGACGGGGGTGCATCTCTACATCCTCCCACCGCAACTCAAGCGGTGGGCGCGAGAAGTCAATGCCGTGGAACCAGCGCCCGAGGCTCGGAAGCCGCTTAAATGGTCCCGTACGCCATCATTTTTGACAAGGAGGGTCATCCTAGCCATACCACTGCGGTAGGGTGTTTGCCATTGTTGGTCTCCCCAACAATTCGCAACCTCAAGGTCACAAAGATGTTGGTGGACGGCGGGGCCGGGTTGTATCTGATTTCCCCAGCAGTTATCAACAAGCTTCAGATAGCAGAGGAAGACCTAGAGGTTACCGGCACATTTCAAGGAGTTAACCCTGGCAGGAGCCATCCTAAGGGAAAGATCATGTTGCCGGTAACGTTTAGGGGAGAACTGAACTACCAGATTGAGAGGATTGTGTTTGATGTGGTCGATCTCCCCCTGCCATACAATGGGATTCTTGGACGCCCGGCCCTGGCTAAATTCATGGCAGCATCCCACTATGCCTACAACACCTTGAAGATGCCTGGGCCACTGGGAGTCATCACCATTCCATCAGATGAGAAGGATGCAATCATTTGTGTGGATAATATGTCCCGGGACACGGTCGTGGCAGAGACAGCGGCCGTAGCAGCTCCCACTAAGGAAAGCAAAGGGAAGAAGAGGGATTGTAGGGACCCCAGCAAAGAGTCCAGGAAGCGTGCCCCCACCGAGTGCACGGCACCCGTTGACGACGTGCCGGAGTGTTCCAACAGCAATAGATCCAAGGTCGCTGCACCCCAAGTGAAGAAGGTCCCGGCAGGGCTGGCTGGCGCTGATGGTACTTTCATTATCAGCGCCACCCTCGATGACAAATAGGAAAGCGCGGTCGTTGCCTTCCTGCGGGCGAATATCGATGTGTTTGCCTGGCAACCATATGATATCCTCGGTGTTCACAGGGAGGTAATCAAGCACCACCTTGCTGTCTGCCCACATGCCCAACCTCTCAAGCAGAAAGTCCAAAAGCAGGCCTTGGAGAGGTAGCAGTTCATTGCGGAAGAGATCAAGAGACTTGAGGCAGCTGGATTGGTCAGAGGAGTACTGCATCCCACGTGGTAGTCCAGAAGGCTAATGGGAAGTGGAGGCTTTGCATAGATTTCACAGATCTCAACAAGGCTTGCCTGAAGGACCCGTTTCCCTTGCCGCACATCGATCATATTGTGGATTCCACTTCAGGCTGTGATTTGCTATCCTTTCTGGATGCGTATTCTGTGTATCACCAATTCTTCATGTCCAAGGAAGATGAAGAGAAGACGTCGTTCATCACTCCATGTGGTACGTACTGTTTTGTCTGCATGCCATTCGGATTAAAGAGTGTCGGGTCCACTTTTGCAAGGGCAGTCCAGATTAGTTTTGAGCCACAGCTGCATAGAAACATAGAAGCCTATATGGATGATATTGTGGTCAAGACCAAGGATAGGGCCACCCTTATTCAGGATTTGGAGGAGACATTTGCTAATCTGCGCAAGATCAATTTGAAGCTCAACCCGGAGAAGTGTGTATTTGGTGTTCCCTCTGGCAAGTTGCTTGGGTTCTTTGTGTCCCATCACGGGATCGAAGCCAACCCCGACAAGATCAAGTCTATCGAGCAGATCGAAGCACCAAGGACAGTTAAGAATGTGAGGCGTCTGACATGATGTGTTTCCGCGCTAAGCAGATTCATCTCCAAGTCTGCCGAGCGCGCCCTGCCGTTCTTCAAAATCTTGAAGAAGGCGGGGCCCCTGAAGTGGACCCCGGAAGCATATGCAACTTTGCAAGAGTTGAAGGCCTACTTGTCCTCCGTACCTACCTTGGTTGCTCCTAAATCCCAGGAGCCGTTGCTGCTGTACTTAGCGGCAACCAACCAAGTGGTCAGTGCAGCCTTGGTAGCACAGCGAGAAGTGGATGAGGCAGAGAGTGAGCAGAGACCGGTAGAGTCAGAAAAGGACCAGGACAGCAATAAGCACGGCAACAAGAACAACCCCAAGGATGCGGCAAGGAAGAAAGTGGCGCAGCGCCCAGTGAACTTCGTCAGCTCCTTGTTAAAGGGGGCTAGATCGAGGTACTCTGGCGTGCAAAAGTTGATCTTTGGCCTCATCATGGCCTCAAGGAAACTGCGCCACTACTTCCAAGCCCATGAGATCACGGTTGTCACTCGTTTTCCCTTGTAAAGGAAACTCCGGAACCCTAAGGCTACCGGCAGAATAGTGGAGTGGGCTTTGGAGTTATCCAGTTTTGGTTTGAAGTTTGAGAGCACATCTACTATTCAGAGCAGGGCATTGGCAGAGTTTAATGCAGAATGGACGCCAACCCCTGATGAGGAAGTGACAGAGAAAGTTATCCCCTGCAAGGATCCCTTGCAAAGGAAACTCCGGAACCCTAAGGCTACCGGCAGAATAGTGGAGTGGGCTTTGGAGTTATCCAGTTTTGGTTTGAAGTTTGAGAGCACATCTACTATTCAGAGCAGGGCATTGGCAGAGTTTATTGCAGAATGGACGCCAACCCCTGATGAGGAAGTGACAGAGAAAGTTATCCCCTGCAAGGAGTCGCCCCAACAATGGATTACGTATTTCGATGGTGCTTTTCCCCTACAAGGTGCAGGCGCTGGCGTGCTTCTTGTCGCCCCTTCCGGGGAGCACTTGAAGTACATCATCCAAATGCATTTTGCCCGGGAAGAAGCCACCAATAATACATCAGAGTATGAAGGGCTCCTTGCCGGGCTCAGGATTGCAGTTGAATTGGGAATTAAGAAGCTGATCGTTCGAGGAGATTCACAGCTTGGGGTGAGACAAGTTAACAAGGATTACCAAAGTCCATTGATGGAGGCATACGTCGAGGAAGTGAGGAGGAGGAGCGTTTTGACTGATTGCAAACAGAGCAGTACCCCGTGCAAAAAACAACATAGCTGATCATCTGTCAAAGTGTGCTGCGCAGAAGCTTCCTATGGAACCAGGGACTTTTGTTCTCAATCTCACTCAGCCCTCCGTATCCCCAGCAACAATGGCCCGAAAAAGGAGAAAGTTGGACTCCGGTAAGCCTCTCCCGGTAGAGCCGTCCGCTCTTGGCAGAGACCCTGCCGAAAACAACTCCTCGTAGCCTGCCGGACCGCACCCTCCAGCTGGGCCCATGGACCCCGTGTACGAGGCATGTACTCCCGCAGCAGAGGAGGTGTCGCTAGTCCTTGTTGCTGAGCTCCAGGCTCCAACTTGGGCAAGGCACATTGTCCACTTCCTCCAAACCGAAGAGCTTCCCGGCGACCAAGATGAAGCTGAAAAAGTAGCCCGGAGGGCCAGTATGTATCAGTTTGTCGATGACACTCTGTACAGAAGGAGGCCCAACGGTGTGAAATTGAAGTGCGTCTGCCGGGAAGAAGGAAAGGAACTGCTGGCTGAGATACACAAAGGCATGTGCGGCTCCCACATTGGATCAAGGGCATTAGTTGGGAAAGCATTCCGGCAAGGATTCTATTGGCCCACAGCCTTCCAAGATGCGGTCGAGGTAGTCACCAAATGTGAAGCCTGCCAGTTGCATTCCAAGAAAACCCACCTGCCTGCCCAAGCTCTTCAGATAATCCCTCTATCATGGCCATTTTCGGTTTGGGGGCTCGATATCCTCGACCCCTTCCCCTGAGCAATCGGGGGCTTTGAATTCTTGTTCATTGCTATTGACAAGTTTACAAAGTGGCCGGAAGTGACTACCGTGAGGAAGGTGACTGCTCAGTCAGCTATCAAGTTCTTGAAAGTATTGGTGTGTCATTTTGGAGTTCTGGCAAGGATCATTACCGACAATGGCACCCAGTTCATGAGCCGCGCCTTCATGCAATATGTTCATGCCCTCGGATGCAAGATCTCATTTGCCTCTGTGGCACACCCCCGGAGCAATGGGCAAGCTGAGAGGGCGAACGCTGAAGTGCTGCGTGTACTCAAGATGAGAACCTTTGATACGCTGCAGAAGCATGGAAGGCGGTGGGTCGAGGAGCTACCGATAGTTCTCTGGTCCCTCGGAACAACACCAAACCAAGCTACCGGGCAGACTCCCTTCTCCCTGGTCTATGGGGCAGAAGCAGTTATCCCCACGAAACTCAATTACGGGTCACCTCGAGTGCTTGCCTACGATGAAGTAGCGTAAGATCAGCACCGGCGTGACGACACTGTGCTACTCGAGGAGAACCGTCTCCGGGCTGCTACGTGTGCTGCACGCTATCAACAAGCCCTACGTCGCTATTATAGCCGCAGGGTTCACGCCTTCAGTCCGCCAAGGGTACAAACAAGTTGTCACCGAAGTGGGAAGGCCCTTACCGGGTAGTACGAGTCACCAGACCTGGCGCAGTTCGTCTGGAGACCGGAGATGGCATTCAGGTTCAAAACTCATGGAATATTGAGCATCTCCGCAAGTTCTACCCGTAAGGCGCGGTTGTCGGGCCCTGCCCTGTAGCCACCCTTTTGTACAGGCTTTGCCTCAGCTGCATGTAACCCCTTGTACAAAGCCAGGGCGATGCCCCTGTGCATGAGAAAATAAAGAAGTGTTGTGGGGGGCCCCCGACCAAGATTGCATGCATGCATGAGCATTCCAAGATCACTTCATAAGCATTTCATGAGCATTTGCATGTGCATATAGATAGGAGCGCATCCTGCATTCATTCTCATCTGCATGAAGCTGCAGGTTCCTGCCGTGAACTTGGCTTTGACAAGGAGTTGAGAAGACTGCCCGGCACTGCGATCCCCGGCAAGCCAAGCAGATAAGTTATACCTCCTATCTATTAGTGTTCTGTAAGCAATAACTTGTGCATAAGAAAACCTTGCCACTCTTTTGAGACTTAGGTGCTCCCATCCCTGACTCGAACGTTGCTTCAGTCAGGATGGTCGCAGTGGCCTTCGGTAAGATGAAGTTGGCGGGGAGCTGACCCCCTTGCCTGTTGCCCGGTAGACGCAGCTCTCCGGCTGACAAAAAGGGTGCCGGCAGGGTAGCCTGCCGGGGAAAACTCGTTTATTTACACTAAAGAGGCATCTCACCTCTGCATGGACATACACATGCACGGGTTCCCAGCAAGATTCATCTTTTTCATTAATATGCTGATACAAGTACAAGCATTACAGAACACTAACATAGACTCGAGAGGTTACATTATTTGAATTAAAATTTGGCAAGTGCCTACAGATTTAAGATTGAAAAAAGATAAGTGCTCCGTAAACTCCTCTTCATGTCCCTCTTATCCCAGGTAGTGCGGTGGGAAGAGAAGAGGATGGACGACACGCCGGCACAACGCCACCCCGATCCCCGTCAGGAGCTGATGAGCACAGCCTGACAAGATCGGGAGTGGCGAGGCTGCGATGGAGGAAGATGTGCGGAGCACCTCGGCAGCCTCCTGGTCACCGCATCCAGGGCTAAACAGGGGGCTCCAACACAGACACCGGCAGAGGAGGACGCCGGGGCCCAGCCAGAAGGCCCCTGAGGGAAGCAGAAGCACCAGGGGGGCATGCCTTCCCCCGACCGCTGAGGGAAATGGTGATGACAGCACCGGGGAAAGGGGGGAGGAGCCAGGCAGACGGGCAGCAGGTCGCCAGTACGAGACTAATGCTTCGATGCAGTCGTGCTCCTACTGGACGGCCTGCCTCCCGTCTTCTACTTCTCCCTGGCTTCGCCTTCATCAACACCGTTCCAGGGGAAAGGCTGGGAATCCAGCCCGACGCCTTCCCTGGGGAGACGGCGAGCAGCCAGGACGGCCAGGGGGCTTGAGGCGCACCACTTCCCACCTTGGCGGGAAGGAAGGCGCGCCTCTCGTTGACATCAGCCCCAAGACTTTCGGGAGGGGCAGTGCTAGGTTTGCCAATGTTCTCCAGCCCCGCCTCCCGGCCGAGCCTCGAAGGAACCAAGAGATTCGCCACGGCAAGGACCAGGCTCACTCCCCGAGCGCCAGCACTAGCATTTGGCAACACTAGCCCCAACCAAGAGCCCGGGGGCTGGCCCCTGGCTCCCCTCTTCAACATAACCAGAAGAAGCAGAAAGCGGAGGAGAAGAAGAATGCGAGGATGGATGACTCCGCCCTCCTCCGCCCCTCCTTTTATAGGCAATCCAGGAGGGGGGAGCCGCTCCCTCAATGGGCAGTCACCGTCCTCCTCCGTCAGTTCAAGACGACCGGGCCCTTGCCTTGATGCTCTCCCATGCCAAGCGCCTCCGTTACCTACCCCGCGCAATGCATGCAGCATACGTGGCTAAGGATAGGGGCTTGGTGGGAAGAGTGAATTGGTAGTTTCTGCCCCGTGCGTTAAAGTCATTCACGGGCCATTACTGGAGCAGCCCCACCACTATTGGCTTTACACGACGCGCAGAGAAACTGGAAACTGGCCTGGAATCAAGGTTAATGAAGAAGCAAAGAGGACCGCAAGAGATCAGCCTCTTCAGCAACCCCGCCTGTGCACTTATTAGGCCCTACCCCGACGTCGCTCAGCAACACGTTCGGGGCAGGCCCGGGGGCTTCTGTCGGTGCAACAAACCCTGGGTCCGTTGCCCAGACTGTGCACAGGCACGTGAACGAGATTGAAGCACCAACCCAAGCCAGAGTACAAGAAACCAAGAGATTCAAAGGACCAACATGCAGATCAGAGGGATCAAGATCAAACCAGAGAGGCAAGGAACCATCACGAGAAGGGACTCCTTTGCCGGGCAGGTGAGCCCAGCAAGGGGCGAGGCCACTCCCAGAAGCAGACAACCAAGGCGTCCCGGCAGGGCCTGCCGGGACTCACGGAGACTAAACCACCTCACCAACCACTCCACCACGACCCACGTCATCAATCAGTGCGGTGTCAAGCCGCGAAATGACTAAGTGGCAGCCATTCGCCACATGGCAGCCTCTCCCTACAGGAAAAACCCACAGATGACACCCGTCCTGCGACGTGTCAAGCGAGCAGGCGTAGAGCTGGCGAGATAGCCCAACAAGCCTTGCCGGGCAACAAACGATGTGATGTTGAGCCATGCATTTAATGCGCCCTGTCAGCCTGTAGAGTTAGGTATGATAGCACTGTTTGCTATCTTATCAGTGCGTAATGACTACTTTGCTATTGTGGCAACCCCTTGATCTATAAAAGGAGGCCCATGGCAACCGCAGAAAAGGTTAGAAGGTTGGATAACTCACACCCCCATACGCGCGTAGCCACTGCTGCCCTGAGGCAACCCTTGCCGGGCAAGTGTACTACTCTCCACCACCATCTTTCCACCATCAATCCACCAAAGCAGGAGTAGGGTTTTACGCCTCGCGGCGGCCCGAACCTTGGTAAAAATGCCTGTGTGATATCTGCCGTGCTGCCACACGCTCGTCTGCTCTTTGTGCAATGCGACGCCCCCTGCCGACCAGCAAGGGGCCTCCTGGTCCCATAGGTGCCCGTGGTTTCCCGCGACATCTGGATATTGCGAATATAAGATGAAATCTCTATTGATCAAGGTGGGGTTCTGTTACGTCTTTGTCTGGTCGTTGAACACAAACGAAGTACGCGAAGTTGCAGCTAAGGCGAACTTTTAATCTAAACAAAACCCAAAGTCTAAACGACGCCCTAAGGGCTGTATATATGGAGGAAGAGGGAGGAATTTCGTGGCCCTTGGGGGAGGGGTCCGAAACCAACCCTATCTCTTGTTTCCCACATATACGGACTCTAAAAATAGCCTATACTTATGTATTTCAAAATTACATGGGCCTGGCCCGATAATAAGGTAACACAACACCTATAATAGCCTCTGGACGAAATTTGTGAAGTGGCATCTTGTATATTTCGTCCAGGACTTCATGCACTCATTATGGTGGCTTCAAAGTCCTGAAATCATCACTTGAAACTCCGTTCTTGTTTCCCTTTCGCATGCCATCATCTCCATGCTTGTTCTTGCTCTAATGTTCATCCTTCTCCAAGCTAGGCCCTTCATTTGTAAGCAAAACAAATGTATCCAATTTAGGCAACATCATATTCTCATGAACATTAGAATCATTACCAAGAAATGAAAGTACCTGGTAATTTAGTTGGCGTGCACGAGCTCTAGTAATTGGTCTAGTATGTGTAGTAGCAGGGGCTGTGGGTGTAACAAAGGTATTGATGTCCTCATCATCCTCCCCTTCTTGAAATGAAGTCGTCCTCGACAGAAGCTCATCTTCCTCACCCAAATAAGGCTTCAAATCTGCAATGTTAAAAGTGGGACTAACCCCAAAATCTGCAGGCAGCTCAAGTTTATACGCATTATCATTTATTTTGTCTAACACTTTAAATGGACCATCAACACGTGGCATTAGCTTTGATTTGCATAAATCAGGAAATCTATCCTTACGCAAATGTAACCAAACAAGATCTCCAAGTGGAAACACAACATGTTTTCTGCCCTTATCTCCAGCAAGTTTTTATTTAGCATTCATACGCTCAATGTTTTCCTTAGTTAACTCATGCATTTTTAATATCAATTCAGCACGTTGTTTAGCATCAAAATTAACCTTCTCCGAAGATGGAAGAGGCAACAAATCAATAGGTGCACGAGGTAGGAAACCATACACAATTTCAAAAGGGCACATCTTAGTAGTAGAATGCAATGAATGGTAGTAAGCATATTCAATATGATGCAAGCATTCTTCCCACATTTTCTTATTGTTCTTCAAAACAGCCCTAAGCATAGTAGATAATGTTCTATTGACTACTTCAGTTTGTCCATCAGTTTGGGGGTGACAGGTAGTACTAAAAAGCAGTTTATGTCGGATTTCGGGTTCCGCGGACCCTTTAGAGGTTCGAACTCTGGGGTGCGTGCGAAGAACTCGTCCTCCCTAGTCTGCCTACTCGCTAATCTCATAGCCTAGCTCGACGAACTGAATGGAGAAGAGACACAGCAGTTTACCCAGGTTCGGGCCACCTTGCGGTGTAATACCCTACTCCTGCTTTGTGGTGGATTGGCCTCGAGGGTCTGAGGATGAACTAGTACAGTGGCAAAAAACCTCCGGAGGAGAGGTGTTCTTGGGCTCGAGTGAGCTGGTGGGTGTGAGGGTGGAATGGATCCGATCCCTTCTATGGTGGTGGCTAAGTCCTATTTATAGTGGCATTGGTCCTCTTCCTAAATGAAGGCGGGAAGGGATCCCACAACGGCCAAATTCGAAGGGGGACAGCTAGTCCATGCTATCCTGACAAAATTAGTCTTCGCCTGCAAAAGCCTCTGGTCGTGACGCCGTGGTGGGCTCGGCGATGACCTCCGTCCTGCCGTCCTAGCGGTCTTGGTCTTGTTGCACGGGAATGGAAACCTTTGGCTGATTCCTTGGGACTCCGCGCCTGCGCTTGCCTCCTTAGCACCAAAGAGGAAACTGGTACATTGTGCCCGCTGGCGCCCGCCTGGCCTTGGTCGTCATGGCTCACGTCATCTGAATCTCGCGAGGTGAGGCTTACATAGAAATCTCTGCTCCTCGGGAGCCAGCCTGGGAGGCCGTCCCTCGTGGAGGTCCTGTTGTCGTCCGCCTCGCGAGGCTTGGCCCCTTGCGAGGGTCTTGAGTTGTTGATGCTGAAGCTGGGCCGTACCAGGCCGTCGATGGAGCCACGCCATGGGCCACAGGCAGGCAAGTCTGGGTACCCCCGTTCCCAGGACGGCGACAGATTAGTCCCCAACTTAGCCCATAAACATGTCCAAAAGTGGCTAAGAAATTTAGTACCACGATCTGAAACAATAGTATTTGGCACACCATGCAAGCGAATAATTTCATGAAAGAACAAATCAGCAACATGAACAGCATCATCGCTTTTATGACATGGTATAAAGTGTGCCATTTTCGAGAATCTATCCACGACAAAAAATATGCTATCCCTCCCCTTTTTTGTTCGAGGTAAACCTAAAACAAAGTCCACAGATATATCCTCCCAAGGAACACTAGGTACAGGCAATGTCATATATAAACCATGAGGATTGAGCCGTGACTTAGCTTTTTGACATGTAGTGCAGCAAGCAACAAAAACTCAACATCCCATCTCATCTTTGGCCAGAAGAAATGTGTAGCAAGTATGTCCTACGTCTTCTTCACGCCAAAGTGTCCCATTAATCCTCCTCCATGCGCCTCCTGCAACAACAAAAGACAAACGGAGCTAGCTGGAATGCATAGCTTGTTGGCACGGAACACGAATCCATCATTAACGATGAACTTGTTCCACATTCTTCCTTTACAATTCTGCATTACATCTTTAAAATCAGCATCATGCACATATTGATCTTTGATGGTCTCCAAACCAAATATTTTGAAGTCAAGTTGTGAAAGCATAGTATAACGACAAGACAATGCATCAGCAATAACATTTTCTTTACCCTTCTTGTGTTTAATGACATAAGGGAAAGTCTCAATGAATTCAACCCATTTAGCATGTCTACGATCAATTTAGCTTGACTTTTAATATGTTTCAAAGATTCATGATCAGAATGTATAACAAATTCTTTGGGCCATAAATAATGTTGCCATGTTTCTAAAGTCCGAACAAGAGCATATAATTCTTTATCATAAGTAGAATAATTCAGACTAGGCCCACTCAATTTTTCAGAAAAGTATGCAACAGGTTTGCCATCTTGTAATAACACACCTCCTAATCCAATTCCACTAGCATCACATTCAAGCTCAAAAGTCTTATTAAAATCAGGAAGTTGGAGTAAAGGAGCATGTGTCAACTTATCTTTCAATACCGTGAAGGCTTCTTCCTGTGCGGTACCTCAAACAAAAGGCGTATCCTTCTTCGTAAGCTCATTGAGAGGTGCAACAATGGTGCTAAAATCTCTCACAAAACGACTATAGAATCTAGCGAGGCCAAGAAAACTCCTCACTTGTGTGGCCGTTTTGGGCTGCGGCCAACTCTCAATAGCTTCAATCTTGGCTTTATCAACTTCAATTCCCCGTGGAGTAACAACATAGCCCAGAAAAGATACTCGGTCGGTGCAAAAGGTGCACTTCCCAAGGTTACCAAACAAACGTCCATCACATAGAGCAAAAAAAACCTCACATAAATGTTCCAAATGTTCCTCCAAAGATCTGCTATAAATCAGTATATCATCAAAATAGACTACCACAAATCGTCCAATGAAAGCACGTAAAACTTCGTTCATTAATCTCATGAATGTACTAGGTGCATTAGTTAACCCAAAGGCATGACTAACCAGTCATATAATCCAAACTTAGTTTTACATGTTGTTCCATTCATCTCCCAATTTCATACGAATTTGATGGTATCCACTACGCAAATCAACTTTGGAGAATATTGTAGAGCCACTCAATTCATCAAGCATGTCATCTAGCCTAGGAATAAGATGACGATAACGAATAGTAATATTATTAATGCCTCTTCAATCAACACACATACACAATGTACCATCCTTAGTATAATAGGAACATCACAAGGACTAAGAGATTCGCGTATATAACCTTTGTCGAGCAGCTCCTGTGCTTGACGCATAATCTCCTTCCTCTCCTCTTGATTGGTACGGTATGGCGCACAGTTTGGCAGCAAACACCGGGAATTAAGTCAATCTGATGCTCAATCCCTCGAATAGGTAATAATCCCGGTGGTACGTCTTGTGGAAAGACGTCAGAGAACTCCTGCAAAATGTTAGTGATAGCAGGAGGCAAACAGGAAGGTACATCCTCGAAAGAAAATAATGCCTCAAATCCACGGAAGGCACACAAAAGCATAGCAAACAGATTTGCTGAAATCTAGATCCTCAATATCAGATTTGGTGGCAAGTAAACATGCACTTTTCAATTTAATTTCAGAAGCAACACTAGATGGTTTATTATTAGGCTTCATTTGTTGCTCAAATTCTTTTGCCACAATATGATTTTCACTCTTATTTTTCTCCTATTTTGTTTGATTAGCTCGATTAATATCATCTTTCAAAATGGAATCAGGAGTCATCGGAAGCAAAGTAATATTTTTATCCTTATGAACAAGAGTATACTGATTGTTTCTACCATGGTGTACATAATTTTTATCAAATTGCCATGGTCTACCAAGTAATAAGGAACATGCTTGCATAGGTACCACATCACAATCAACATAATCAACATATGTAGAGATACTAAAATGCACACGAACAATACGTGTTACCTTAACCTTGCGGTTGTTGTTGAACCATTGGATGTAGTAAGGAAGTGGATGTGGTCTTGTCGTGAGAGATAGCTTCTCCAGCATCTCCATGCTAGCCAAGTTGTTGCAGCTCCCTCCATCTATGATGATGCGAACAGAACATTCCTTCACAACTCCCTTTGTATGGAACAAATTATGCCTCTGATTCTGCTCAGCTTGTGTGATCTGCACACTCAAAACACATTGAGCAACTAAACATTCATACGTGTCAGCGTCTTCAGAAGCCATGTATTGCGTCTCATGATCAGAATCATCTCCATCGTGTTCTTCACTTCTAATAAGAGCCAAATCTCCTTATCATAGTCACTAGAGGACTCATACCCACCATCCTTAGTAGCAATCATCACACGCTTAGATGGGCATTCTCTCGCATAATGACCTCCACCCTTGCAACGACGACAAATAATATCATGTGTTTGCCCTGTTGATGCCATGGATGAAGAAGAGCTCTGTGCGGAACCGGAAGGTGTACTCCTGGCAGATGGTGGTGGTGGTGCCTGTTTTCTTGTATCTTGGTTGGAATTGGCGGCTGAAGTCAGTGATGCTACAGTAGGACGTGTGGGAGTAGAGGATGCACGCGGTGTCCATGATGAAGGTCGACCTGCAGAAAAGTTAGTTCGCGCCAATGCCTGTCGATCCTGCACTTCACGTTCAGCTTTGCAAGCAAGATGGAATAAATGAGTGATATTATTATACTCCTTATACTCTAGAATGGTTTGAATCTCTTTATTTAATCCACCCATAAAACGTGCAAGCATAGATTCATTATCCTCAACAATAGCACATCTAATCATTCCAGTTTGTAATTCCTGATAATATTCTTCTACCGAATTTTTTCCTTGTCTTAAACGCTGCAATTTTTGAAGTAATTCACGTTGATAATATGGTGGAACCCAACGAGTACGCATAGCAGTTTTCAAAGCAGCCCAAATAGCTGGAATAGGATATAATCTACAATGTTCAGACCACCAAACACATGCAAAACTAGTGAAAGCACAAACACCAACAGGAACACGTCTCTCCTCAGGATATCGTAAACATGAAAAACATTGTTCAGTTTCTAACTCCCAAGTAAGATATATATCAGGAACATATCTACCCTCAAATGGTGGAATAGTTTAGGCAGATGGTCACGATCTCGTACCTCAGGTGGTGGTGCAGCCCTACCGTTGTGATGATATGCACGAGGACGACCTGATGGTGGTGGTGCTGGTGGTTGCACGTAGTTCTAATTTTGATCAACCTCATCCTGATAATGGTCCTCCACCTCTGCAGTAGCAGCAGGAGCTACAGAAGCATCAACAGTAGGTACAGTGGCACCAGAATTTTGACCAGGCTCAAGGGGAACGCGTAGTGCTCGTCCCACTTGATTTGGAAGGCGATGTTGTTGTTGTTGTTGTTGTTGTTGTTGTTGTTGTTGTTGTTGTTGTTGTTGTTGTTGTTGTTGTTGTTGTTGTTGTTGTTGTTGTTGTTGTAGAGGTGCGACAGGTGCAGCGGGCGGTGGTTGTGGAAGACGCGCGAGCAATTCATTAAACTTGTTATCGAGCTTTGTTTCGAACGCCTTCTCAATGCCATCTATCTTCTCCATGGCCTCTTCAAATCTGTTTAGCACATCTTCCACCTGTCCACTCATCATTTGCTGAAATTTATCATGTCGCTATTTGTTCGTCATGTTCTCCCAATCAGTCTCATCGGCTTGTGATCCTGCCATGGTTAGCAGTAATAGAAACACACAAGAATATGATCCTACAGACTACTAGGAAGTGGTGGTGGTGTGTCACAAATCCGTCAAGTGAATCACAAATTCTTACCCAGCAGCAGGTGGTGGTTGGCAACCGTTGTAGTCAAAACTCTCAAAGATTGGACAGAGCGATTGCTAGGAGGTGTCAAACGTACGATGTAGATGTATGTGGAGCTGGGAAGGCTTATGATATTGGTAGCAAAATTGTCAGCAATAATCAATTCAGAGATGCAAAGTTGAATAAACGCTCAACGACGGTACTGTGCTGGTCCTAGGCTAGACCGTGCCAGAGACGCGAGCCTAGAACACTAACAAAATCACGGCGCTGCACGTAAACAAGGGAAAAGCACACTCTGGGAATTTTTTTTGGACTTTTTTTGGCGCACTTTTTTTTGCGATCCTCTTTTTTTTGCAAAAAATCAGTATAATGGCGAGTGTCTCAAAACTCTTCCCAAGTCAAAATAACAGGATAGGCACGGAATTTTTTTGACTATTTTTTTTTCGGAAATCAGGGCAGCGACGACGAAAAAGTGCAACAAAAAATCACTGATGGCGAGTGTCTCAAAACGCTCCATGGCACCTAAAAACAGGATAGGAAAAAATATTTTGGATCACCAAAATTTTGGCCTAAAAACTACACAGGGGTCTTCAGACTCTTTTTTTTTTCAAAACCTACTCAGGCAAGGAAACACGAATCGGAAAATAGATGGATCTCGAAAACAACCCTAATATGAAAAGAACTCGGGTTGGTGGTGGATATATGGTGGTGGTAGATGGCAGCGGTGGTGGTATATGGTAGCGGTGGTGGTATATGGATACGGATAGGTGGTGGTATATGGCAGCGGTGGTGGTATATGGATACGGATCGGTGGTGGTATATGGCTAGGGCGTTGATGATGGTGCGGCGGCGGTGTGACAACTTATGACCAGAACTCGAAACTCTAAAAGACTAGACGCTAAGACCAGCAACCCGACAAGACGATGCAATCGCAAATTCAACAAAGCAAAATACTGAAAAGACTATGCAAAGGCTCAGACTGGTTCGGATATGATGAACTAACCCTATTTTTTTTTGGCTTTTTCGTGGACTGTAGGTACGAAGAACAGACTCGATCTAAACTACAAAAAACTGTAAAATCTCACCGAGCAACCTAGAAATTTGATACCACTTGATAGAGGCGAATGTGTCCCGATGTTTTGATGAGATGGTGGTTATCATTTTCTGTGGGAGTCGACCTTGACGATCCGACTACGAATGTGCGAGACGTCGCGCCTTAGCAATCACTAAACCAACTTCCGATGGGTTATTGACCGCGCCGGAGCACAATCAACCTGACCACGAGGGTCTATTTCCTGCAAGCAAACAAAGAACAAGCAAGCAACTAAGATTGCAGTCTGGATATTGCGAATATAAGATGACTACTTTATTGATCAAGGTGGGGTTCTATGACGTCTTTGTCTGGTCGTTGAACACAAATGAAGTACGCGAAGTTACAGCTAAGGTGAACTTTTAATCTAAACAAAACCCAAAGTCTAAACGACGCCCTAAGGGCCGTATATATGGAGGAAGAGGGGGGAATTTCGTGGCCCTTGGGGGAGGGGTCCAAAACCAACCCTATCTCATGTTTCCCCACACATACGGACTCTAAAAACAGCCTATAATATGATTTCGAAATTACATGGGCCTGGCCCAATAAGAAGGTGACGTAGCACCTATAATAGCCTCTGGACGAAATTTGTGAAGTGGCATCTTGTATATTTCGTCCAAGACTTCATGTACTCATTATGGTGGCTTCAAAGTCCCGAAATCATCACTTGAAACTCCGTTCTTGTTTCCCTTGCGCATGCCATCATCTCCATGCTTGTTCTTGCTCCAATGTTCATCCTTATCCAAGCTAGGCCCTTCATTTGTAAGCAAAACAAATGTATACAATTTAGGCAGCATCATATTCTCATGAACATTAGAATCATTACCAAGAAACGAAAGTACCTGGTAATTTAGTTGGCGTGCACAAGCTCTAGTAATTGGTCCAGTATGTATAGTAGCAGGGGCTGTGGGTGTAACAAAGGTATTGATGTCCTCATCACCAATACACCAAATACAATGGTAAATTGTATAGCTGCACTAGTTCGGCGAAGAGATGGTGATATAAGTGTAGTAATGATAGTAGATACTGATTTTTGTAATAGTAATAATAAAAAACAGCAAGGTAGCAAGTAACAAAAGTGGGCACAAACGGTATTGCAATGCTTGAAAATGAGGCCTAGGGTCTGTACTTATGCTAGTGCAATCTCTCAACAATGCTAATATAATTGGATCATATAACCATCCCTCAACGTGCGATGAAGAATCAATCCAAAGTTCTTATCTAGCGGAGAACATAAGACGAAATTGTTTGTAGGGTACGAAACCACCTCAAAGTTATCCTTTCCGATCGATATATCCAAGAGTTCATACTAAAATAACACCAAGTTATCCTCTCCGATCAATCTATCTAAGAGTTCGTACCAAAATAACACCATATGATACACATCAACCAACTCTAATGTCACCTTGATACTCCAATGTCACCATGAGTATCCGTGAGTTGATTATACGATATGCATCAAACACTTTCATATTCATAATACTCATTCCAATACAAAGAACATCAACGAGTGCCTCAAGATTTCTACCGGAGAAACAAGGACGAAAACGTGCATCAACCCCTATGCATAGACTACCCCAATGTCACCTCGGGAATCCGTGAGTTGAGTACCAAAACATGCATCAAGTGAATCAATATGATAACCCAACAGAGGCCCATTCCAATGAAAAGGCCGGCCCATTTGACTTGGTCAAAAGGTAACGGGCCGGCCCAAGGAAAGCCTGTTAACGGCCTGTTCATATATAGCCCATTTACGGCCCGCTAACTCACGGCCCGTTACGGCCTATCAGAACTAAGCCCAGTAGCTTCATCTGGGCCGTCCAATATGATTCCAGCCCATTGTAACTTCCATCCCATGTATGGCCCATGATGTCTTTCGGCCCATACACGGCCATTTGTAACTCTTGGCCCATTAACGGCCCGTGGTGAATCTGGCCCGCAATGAACAGTGTACCCCTTTATACCCATTATTCCATTGGGCCGTTTCCAACCCGTGTTATCTTTCGGCCTTCTCAGGGCCCATTTATTCTTGGGCTCATTTCCAGCATTCGGTTACTTACGGCCCGTTATTGGCCTTTTCTGCTTGTGGGCCAAATTCAGCCCGTGGTTACAATCGGCCCGTTTGCGGCCGTTAACCCGTTGGGCCATTTTCATAGCGTCATCAAATACGGCCGATTAACGACGGCCCGTTATTGTCGGCCCATGAACGGACGATTCTAAATCTAGCCCGTTTACGGCCCATAATGCGGTCTGTTATTGGCCCATGTTTGACCTATCGATCATACGGCCCGTAGAAGGCCCATTGATGCTACGGCCCGTAGAAGGCCCATTGTTTCTACGGCCCTTAGAAGGCCCATTGTTTCTACGGACCGTAGGAGGCCCATGGTAACTACAGTAAATATGTAGCCCATGGTTATTGTGGCCTAGTTTTAAAAAATAGGTTATTGCGGCCACTAGCAAACCACGGAAAAAGAACTGCACTGACTACAAGCAAACAAATAAACAAGACAACAAGGAAATAAATAAGCAAGCAACTTACGCTAGGCTATCACGGGTTACACATATTACATCCACTGGGCATCAATGTTTGCCACCAGTGCAAATATAGGGAACAAAGCAGCATATCATATACACTGGTTGTCAAAGTTGGCGACCAGTGCAAATAAACGCCGCACCAAAACAAGTCTAGAACTGAAACCACTTCAGAAGAGCTCAAGAAACAATATCATGGGTAACCATAATGCTAGCAAGATGCTTAGCAAGTTCATTAACTTTCTCTTGTTTGGCGCTTAAATCCTCCAGCACTTGCTGTTGCACCAGAAAGTATGCATCTGAATTCTGCAGGGACTTCCTCAGTCCTTCGGCTTCCTGTCGCATAACATCTGATCGATGTCTTTCAACTTGAAGTTGAGACTCAAGAAGCCGAACTGATTCAGGCAGCGAGTTCGAAGAGCTGGTGCCAGCAGTAGTAGCCAGTAACTCGAACACTACATCAAGACAGGACTTTGGGGTTGTCTCAGTGTCTTCAATATAGTTTTTATCAGCTTTCTTGGAGACCAACAGGGATGTCTCACTATCTTGAACCTTATCTGCATTACTTCCTTTACCATTGCATAACGGGGTACTCTTCTCCAATATTTTATCTGCGTTCTAAAAGAGAAACAAACAAACACATCACAGGTTTACATTGTAGTATATGAAACTCATTTTGGTAAACCAGTTCAGTAGTAAGGTGGACAGGATAACAACATGAAACAAACATATATCTATGTAGTATGGTCACTGTGTGGTCTATATCATTCTAGTTCATGTTGCCAAATCAAGATAGATACAGTTCGAATCCTATCTATTTAAGACAAAGCAGCATAGACAGAATATAAGTGTGGGAAACTACACAACAATAACAACACTTGTAATGTGCATGGCATGAGAACATAACTGTTTATTATATTGAAACTAAAATCAACATAGAGCAAGTTACAACAGCAGCCACGTTAAAGGAAGAGGTTTAAAACATACCTGTTGTGCCATTGGAGTTTCAATTGCATCGTTCAAATTTGAAATTAGTTGGTATGAGTAAATACAGTCATGCAAGAGCAAATTAGTATGAACCATAGCTACGGAACCTGACCTGAGAACCATTCTTCTTCTGCTTTAATCGTTGACTTGGGGTTCGGAGTGGTGGTCCTCGTGCTTTGGGCACTGCAGTTGCCTTACTAACTGCTCGTGTTCGGGTGCTCTGTGGTGGAGACGGTGCTATGTCAACTGGAACAGGGTTACTATCTGCTGGGGTTGGGGTTAGAAGGGGTGTAGCTGGTTCTCTGCCCAACTGGGTAGGGGTACAATCTGCGTGAGTCTGGGTTATGTGTGGTGGGGCTGGTTCTTGGGCAAGTACAACCGTGGTTCTATCTGCATTGACAGGTAGCACGATCTTTTCTGAAGACCGTGTTTTTACTCCCACAGATACTGCCATCACCCCCTCCAATTGAAATGGCTGATAAACAAGAAAAGTAATTGAATGTACAGACATTGTAAGATAGACAGGTGCAATGGATAGTAGGGAAGAAAACAGGGCATGAAATAATTCACATTTATGTTGTCTAACCAAATAGAATAGCAGGACATAATTTCACATATATGATGGCTAATTAAACAGGATAGCATGACACAATTTCACATGTATGATGGCTAACTAAACATGATAGAATGACATACTTCAAAATATGATGACTATGTAAACAGGATGACATGATATAACTATATGATGTGTCTATTAAAGTAGTTGGCATGCCATAAATCACAAACATGCCATCAATGGAAACATGATGGCATGATATAATTCACGGATAGAATGACATAATTCAAACTATGATGACTATGTAAACAGGATGAGATGATATAACTATATTATGTCTTTAGAAAATGGGTTGGCATGCCATAATTCAGATACATGTTGTCTATGTAAACATCTTGGCATGATATAATTCAAATATATGATTTATATACTAAGCAAGTGAGCAGAGGGCAATCACATATATGATGTGTCAACTAAGGAGATGGCATTCAATATTGTGTATATGATGTAACAACTAAGCATTGCAATACAACATATGCATGATATGAGTAATATAACCCTGCCAAGTTTGAGCATACACCTCAGGGGGATAATAGGACTGGTCATCTGCCTCTGTATCCTCCTCTGAAGAGCTATCTGTAACCAGCAAGATATCTACTTCAGCAGGTAGCATTGTCTGCTCTGAAGACCTTGTTTTCACTCCAGATTTCTCCATCAGCAATTCAAATGGCTGATGCACAGGAAGAGTAGTTGAATATACAAACATTGTCGATAAATGCAACGAGAAATCCAAAAAAAAAGGACGGCATGATATAATTCACATATATGACGCTTGGCTAAACAGCATGGCATTGCATAATTCACATATATAATGACTTGCAACAAGATAGCATTGGATAATTCACATATATAATGTCTTGCAACAAGATGGCATCGCATAATTCACATATATGGTAATTAGACACTAAACAGGTGGCATTCACACAAAGCATGTCTAAACCCCCCCCCCCCCCCCCCCCCCCCCCCCCCCCCCCCCCCCCCCCCCCCCCCCCCCCCCCCCCCCCCCCCCCCCCCCCCCCCCCCCCCCCCCCCCCCCCCCCCCCCCCCCCCCCCCCCCCCCCCCCCCCCCCCCCCCCCCCCCCCCCCCCCCCAGCATTGTCTGCTCTGAAGACCTTGTTTCCACTTCAGATTTTTCCATGACCGTGCCGAATGGCTGATGCACAGGAAGAGTAATTGAATGTACTAAAATTGTTGAAAAATTTAACACATAATAAAAAATAATGGCATGATATAATTCACATATAAGATGACTGGCTAACTAGGGTGGCATTGCAAAATTCACATATATGATGCCTGGCTAAACAAGATGGCATTGCATGATTCACATATACGATAAAGAAACTAAACAGATGGCATTGACACAAAGCATGTCTAAACTAAGAAGATGACATATTTGATATATACAGTAAGCAATGCAAGGCACCATATGCATGACATTACCAACATCAGCATGCCAAGTTAGAGTGAAGACCTCAGGGGGTAAATAGGAGTGGTCTTCCCCTTCTGAATCCCCCTCAGAACAGTTATCTTCCTCTTGATTACGATCCGAAATGGGTGGAGGGGGGCTGCCTTTGCGCCCACCATGGAGCGACGTCTGCATGAAATTTTATTGCCACACAAGGCTCGTCTCTTTTGATCTACATGTTTAGTTCCATTGTGTACAATAACTGACATGCATAGGAATAAAACATAGTGAGATTATGTAAGGAGTGCATGCACAAATCCAGAGTGATGGTAGCAAACTGTGGATAGACCCAAAACCAATGAGCAGGCAGATAATAGCTTTAGTTAAAAATATAGATAATGGCTACTTTAATGTTTGTTTGCACCCAACATGAAACTCATAGTTGACACCTGAGATTAACCAGATAGTAGACAGATAGTGCTGATTGTTGCCCCAATATGTACCCCACAACCATTTAAAAACTCAAGTTTCAGCATTAGTTTGGACCTGACTCGGAGTCTAATAGGTGAACACGATGATAAAGTAGCATGTCATCATATTAAGAGATGCATAACGTAAGCAGACACGGAACAGTGCAACCTCTCTTGCGGACCCGTGTAGTCCTCAAGGTCATCTGCTCAGTTGATGATGGTAATGCAGTTATCATGGCTGCCGGCGGTGGGGAAGAAGATATGAGGCGACGAAAGACAGTCTGGAGAGCGGATCCCTACTGTGGTGAACCCTTCCGTCGTTGGAGCAGCTGAGCTGGGGTGGAACACAGCGCAACAGGAGCAGGACAAACCACACAAGGTTTTCTTTGACACATATCTGTAACAGAAGTAATTGTGTAAGGGCTTGTTTGAATTTGAGGATTCTAACAAAGCAGGGATAGGAAATAGACAGGAATAAGATAGGAATGCACGTGCAAAACAGAGAATTTAAAAACACAGGATTTCTGCCAATCTGGGTGTTTGATTCACAAGAATTGGAAGATCACAGGATGCAAAGAAGCATGGTGAGATTAAGTCAAACCACAAGAAAATGTACGGTTATAATGCTATTATGCTACTATCTCTTAGTCTTGTGCTACATGAATAGGAATTTGAAAAGGAGGGCAAGTGGAAATTAAAATTCCTACGGTTTTTCTTTCAAGGAGACACTAAAGGAACAAATCCTACAGTTTTCCTTTGCTCCATTCCTTTGAACCAAATTCATTAATAGTAGTACCATAGGAAACTTTCCAATTCCTATGTTTTTCCTTCACTTTTCCTTTCAAGCACTGGTGATTCTAGTAGGCAGGCTTGCGCAAGGAAAAGCCTACACTAAAAAAATGTTTTTGTGCTACTTCTATTACTTTGGACCCAGGCCACTGCCCTACTAGCTCAACTCCCAGGCCCATCGACAAATGCATAGCTCAAAAGCGCAGAGATAAATAATGATGGCGTTCAAGACAGTCCATCACGGATAGCTAAGTTGTCTGGTACCTCACTGCTTGTCATATATTAGGATTAAATAATCGTATTTCACGTTACTACGAGTGCCCAGTGGACAATATATATAACATGTAGAGTAAAAAAGAGATGCAAAAAGTGTACAACCTCTTTGGCGAAGCCATGTCGATCTCAGCGTGATTGGGTTGGTCGGTGAGGATGCTCCGGCTGACTTGGCTGTCGAAGGAGGGGAAGAAGATCTTAGGCATCTGGAGATGGAGCCCGGGGTACTGCTCCGCTGTGATGGAGGGTTTCGTCGTTGGAGCAGCTCCGGTGAGTTGTACGACGCCGAGGCTGAAGCAGGACAAGAGAGACAACGTTAACCTGAGTGGAATTCTAATAGCATCTCCAATAGATGACGTAAAATACATAACCACAAAGTGCTAGATGTAAAATACATCAGCCGCTCATCTCTGAACTTAACTGTCGAAACTAAATTTAACTTTCAAAACTGAACTTAACTGTCGAAACTGAATTTTGCTGTCGAAGTTGAATTTTACTTCGAAACTGAACGCACTAGTAGCAGAAAAGCAGTAGCAGCAGTAGCAGGAGCGCGTGCAAGAGCCGGGGCAGCTGGTCGTGTAGCAGCATCAGGTGAGGCTACACGTCAGTCGATTGACTTTTTCATCTCTGGTCAATCGATTTTCCAGCTGTTGGATACGAAATCAAGGGCCCGCAGTTCATCTTCAACCTCCACCCCCTGAGCCGCCAGCCACCACCGGCCAAAGAGCCGCCCCCCGCCGCCCGCGGTCGGCGGTGCACCGCCCCGCCCACCCCGAAACCACTCCCCAACACCGGTTCGCCGCCGCCCCGGCCATCCCTCTAGGCCCCCCCGTGCCGAGCTTTTTCTCCGGTGATCCCCACGCCACCGCCCACCACCGCCGGCGACCACCGCCCCATCCTGAACCCTAAGATAGATAGTGGGGTACCTCTTCGGTGAGCCCCCCTCCCTGCTGCGGCTGGTTCTTCCTTAACTCTGGCGAGCCCCCCACCCCCTGAAAATCGACTGACCCAAAAGTCGATTCAGTCGACTGAAGTGTAGCTAAATCGGAGCAGCATCGCAAGCAAGAGCAAGAGCGAGAGCAGCAGCACGAGCAAGAGCAAGAGCAATAACAAGAGCAGACCAAGCAGGGGACCGAGAGCAAGAGCAGAGCAGCAGCGCGAGCGAGAGCTAAAGCAGCAGCAGCTCCTTGGGAGCGACGCCATGGAGGAAGTGGCCGGTGACGCCGCCGTGGATGGAGCCACGCCGTGTCGGCTCGGGACCGAGCGCCGGCAGCACCATGGGATCGAATCAAGAAGAAAATGCGGCGATTAGTGTACAACCTCTTTGGTGGCGCCGATTAGGCCTCAGCTTCATCCGAGGAACCGGTGATGATGATGCTCTTCCGGTGGTGCAGGTGAAGACGGCGGTGTGGGAATGGAGGTGGCCCGAAAGACGAGGGGAACGTCGGGGCTGCTCCTTGGAGGTGCAGGACGGGGTGGCTGAACCGGCATCGACGACGGATCCTCATCCGGTACGGTGGATGAGGGACGTCGAGGTGTTGCTGTGGACGACGTCGTCGGGGAAGAGGCTCTGGCTGGGTGGCGGACGAAGGACGGTGTGGGGCTTCGCGGGTTTTCACGGCCTCGGTGTACGAATGGGTGGGTGGATGGGATGGGAGTGGGGAACCATGGCTTAGGGATGCGCTTGTCCGAAATGTGGGGTAAGTTATGAAAGTAACCCCCCCGATTTGAGCTAGGCGGTTCCTTCGGTTCAGGGGTATCACGGGCATTTCGCGTGTCGGGATTTCACAGGAGGTGGGAGTTTTCGCGTGCGTTGTAATTTTGGAATAGCAAGGCGCGGGTTGAGATCCCCCCCCCCCCCCCCCCCCCCCCCCCCCCCCCCCCCCCCCCCCCCCCCCCCCCCCCCCCCCCCCCCCCCCCCCCCCCCCCCCCCCCCCCCCCCCCCCCCCCCCCCCCCCCCCCCCCCCCCCCCCCCCCCCCCCCCCCCCCCCCCCCCCCCCCCCCCCCCCCCCCCCCCCCCCCCCCCCCCCCCCCCCCCCCCCCCCCCCCCCCCCCCCCCCCCCCCCCCCCCCCCCCCCCCCCCCCCCCCCCCCCCCCCCCCCCCCCCCCCCCCCCCCCCCCCCCCCCCCCCCCCCCCCCCCCCCCCCCCCCCCCCCCCCCCCCCCCCCCCCCCCCCCCCCCCCCCCCCCCCCCCCCCCCCCCCCCCCCCCCCCCCCCCCCCCCCCCCCCCCCCCCCCCCCCCCCCCCCCCCCCCCCCCCCCCCCCCCCCCCCCCCCCCCCCCCCCCCCCCCCCCCCCCCCCCCCCCCCCCCCCCCCCCCCCCCCCCCCCCCCCCCCCCCCCCCCCCCCCCCCCCCCCCCCCCCCCCCCCCCCCCCCCCCCCCCCCCCCCCCCCCCCCCCCCCCCCCCCCCCCCCCCCCCCCCCCCCCCCCCCCCCCCCCCCCCCCCCCCCCCCCCCCCCCCCCCCCCCCCCCCCCCCCCCCCCCCCCCCCCCCCCCCCCCCCCCCCCCCCCCCCCCCCCCCCCCCCCCCCCCCCCCCCCCCCCCCCCCCCCCCCCCCCCCCCCCCCCCCCCCCCCCCCCCCCCCCCCCCCCCCCCCCCCCCCCCCCCCCCCCCCCCCCCCCCCCCCCCCCCCCCCCCCCCCCCCCCCCCCCCCCCCCCCCCCCCCCCCCCCCCCCCCCCCCCCCCCCCCCCCCCCCCCCCCCCCCCCCCCCCCCCCCCCCCCCCCCCCCCCCCCCCCCCCCCCCCCCCCCCCCCCCCCCCCCCCCCCCCCCCCCCCCCCCCCCCCCCCCCCCCCCCCCCCCCCCCCCCCCCCCCCCCCCCCCCCCCCCCCCCCCCCCCCCCCCCCCCCCCCCCCCCCCCCCCCCCCCCCCCCCCCCCCCCCCCCCCCCCCCCCCCCCCCCCCCCCCCCCCCCCCCCCCCCCCCCCCCCCCCCCCCCCCCCCCCCCCCCCCCCCCCCCCCCCCCCCCCCCCCCCCCCCCCCCCCCCCCCCCCCCCCCCCCCCCCCCCCCCCCCCCCCCCCCCCCCCCCCCCCCCCCCCCCCCCCCCCCCCCCCCCCCCCCCCCCCCCCCCCCCCCCCCCCCCCCCCCCCCCCCCCCCCCCCCCCCCCCCCCCCCCCCCCCCCCCCCCCCCCCCCCCCCCCCCCCCCCCCCCCCCCCCCCCCCCCCCCCCCCCCCCCCCCCCCCCCCCCCCCCCCCCCCCCCCCCCCCCCCCCCCCCCCCCCCCCCCCCCCCCCCCCCCCCCCCCCCCCCCCCCCCCCCCCCCCCCCCCCCCCCCCCCCCCCCCCCCCCCCCCCCCCCCCCCCCCCCCCCCCCCCCCCCCCCCCCCCCCCCCCCCCCCCCCCCCCCCCCCCCCCCCCCCCCCCCCCCCCCCCCCCCCCCCCCCCCCTGTGATCATTAGACAATTGCTGGTAAAATGGTTTAAGTTGATGAATTGGCCCTCCTCGTAAAGGATTAGCAATGCTTGGCCCCCTAGCTCATTTATTTTTCATGCCTCCGCCACTGCGCGCAACAACACACGTTCTCGACCCCTCTCTTTAAATATCGATCTCGCACTTGTGCACTCGTTCCTAGTCTCCCTTCACTTGGCCCCTCGCACCATCTACTAGCCCCCACCGGATTTTGCCACATGTACAATCTAGCAGACTCCATGGTTGAACTTAAGCATAATGCACAAACCTCAAAACACAAGTGCTTCTCCTTTGTTCTAGAATCTTCCGTATAATAACTTCCCAAACTTTTTTTCTAGTTGAATTGCCATTATTTGTTTTTACTTTATGCTTTACAATGCACAATTCCATGAATCATAAAATAGATTAAGGGCTTCTTTGATTCAAAGGATTCTCAAAGGAATTTTGGAGGATTCTAATCCTTAGGAATTTTTCCTATCTTGGTTGTTTGATTCATAGGATTGTAAACCATAGGAATTTTTCCATAGGATTCATTTGCACTAGATTTCATAGGAAACATCCCATCCACTCAAACCTCTTTGAAAGAATCCTGCGTTTTTTCTATGCACAATCAAACACTCGTACAATCCTGTAGGATTCAAGACGCCATTCCACTCTAATCCCATGTTTTTCCTATTCCCGCGTTTTGGAAATCCTACGAATCAAAGAGGCCCTAGCTTTTTTATAAAAACTAATTTATTTTGAATGAGATGAACTATAAGAATTAAACGAAGGTCTACATCAGGCATATATGACTCAGAGCTTACATGCTATAGTGTGGTATTTATTCATAATTTGGTTGCCAAATCTGATGCGTGCAATGCACATGTACCTTACTAGTACTTCGAGTATGTGCAAAACACGTAAATTAGAATTCCAATGGCACGCTACACAGTGTCTCTCTTACAGTTCATGAAGCCACGTGGCACATGTAGAGGCGTTGCCGCGACCTCCTTGTGTGGATTGATCACAGTGACGTGCTGCTTGTTCCAGAAGAATGTACTCGTCCTCTCTGAGCCACACTCATTCCCTCGCACGCACATGCGGGTACACGGGGGGACGCATTTTTGTATGAAGATCCACCCCATGTGATAATTTGACGCTTGTAAAGTCCTTCACTTCATTGATGGTCAATTAATACAGCGCATGCAAATTGAGTAGAGGTGAGGGCGGAGGAAAAAACACGCATGCCTGCGCAATGGCATGAGCAGCCGGTGCAACTGTTCAAATGGACGGTAGAAGAAGCCAAATCCCGGGACCAGTTGCGGCGGCACCGCTGGGCATGCATCGTAGGCGAGGTGAGCTGCCCTCCTTCCCCGCCAGCGATGCAGTGACCTAGTCGGTTGCTGCTGCAGTGAACTTGCAATGCCATGTCGGTTTGCAACCTTGACAATCACTCCATCTATATGTATTGTATTCCTGTGAAAATACTTGGTCGTTTGGAAAAAGATGGTATTTATCACTAGTTTTAGAATGCTTGGTCATGACAATCAACCAAAGCCACAACCAGAAGTCTCCATAGCGTAATACTTTACAGTCGGTCACACCAACAGACTTTCGGTCGGACCCGCGTCTCACCGAAGGGACACGCGGCTTAGTCTGACATGTACAACCAGTTACATCACTGACTTGTGTGACCGCATTTGAGCAGTGTAGTACTCCCTCTATCTTAGTTTACAAGTCTTGCACGTGTACCTAGGTCATTAATTTGACCAACTTAATTAGAGGCATATATTACGAAAAATATATCATTACAAACTTCAAATATTCTATTTTTTAATGATATATTTTTTATGTTAAACAATTTATTTTATATAAGTTACATTGACAACCTAGATACACGTGCAAGGCTTGTAAACTGAGATGGAGGGAGTACTTGAAATTTATGTTCCACTAAACTCATCGGGAGCCGTTTCGGGCCTCGAAACCAAAACCATCAATTAATCTTTACCTTGTTCCCATCACATTCCAAAGTACTAGTGCTACAATTAAGTGCAAGCCTGCTCACACCTACTAGTACGTACCAAACCTGAACGTGTTCCCACTATGCAGGTTTTAGTACTAGTGCTAGTACTTAGGTTATAAAAAGGGGAACTACCTAACCGAAAATTACTCTACCTTCCTCCTCATAAGTCCTTCTTATTCGTCTGTCCTTGCCATGGCCGGTGTGCAGAGCTCTAGGTCGAGAACTACTCGTAACAAGGGAGCCGCAACCAAGGCTGCGGAAAAAAAGAGAGGGCTCGCCGCCACGCAGAGACCTCGAAAGATCTCTCACGAGCAGGCGATGGCTCCCTGGAGCGCCCTAGCCACGGAGGTGAACATGTCGAGCTGGCAGCGCTGGAGTCGTTATCCCTTGATGGCATGCCCAATCAGCTCAATAAGCACCTCAATAAGCAGAAGGAGTTCATCCACGGCTTGGTGGAGCTGCTGAAGGAGAGCCTCGATGACATGCCCGCTGAGCTCAATGAGCAGGAGGAGGTGACCGCCGGCTTGGTGATGCTGCTGAAGAAGAGCATTGGCTCGGAGAAGAAGGTGACCGGCGAAATCCTGCAACTTTAGGAGGACAAGGCGAAGCTCTGCCATGAGCTCGACCTGCTGAAGGAGGAGAACGCCGGCTGGAAGAAGCTGCATGAGAATAGTAGTTCCTCGATGAAGATGCTGCAGGCCCTCGTCATGGAATAGAAGGAGGAGTTGGCGAAGCTCCGCGTCGAGCACCCGGCTGCTGTCAATGTACGTAATGCGGCTGTGGAACAGATGATGAAGGCTCGCATTGAGAAATCCCGCGTCATGGACAGAATGAAGAAGATGGCGGAGGAGACACACAAGGAGATGGAGGTCGTGGAGGCGATGAAGAAGCAGTTATGACTCTGCGGCCAGCAACCCTTCATGCAGTAGAGAGCAACGCCCCAGACTTGTGTGTGCGTCTTCCTTCTTTTTTTGGGGTGATAATCTTCCTTCTTCTTTTGCTCCTATGTTTCTTATTTTGCTTCGGGTGTTTCGCCGCACGTGTCATGTTCTCTGCTAGGCATGAATAGAACAATGCTAACAATGAGATGACTAGCAAATTAGATCATTTTTTATCGCCATATGGCACTGGGCGGCCGTGTTTCATGCTCCTCCAGTGGAAAACTTGAGTATACCGCACGGTTCTTTGCTCCTCCTCAGGTCGTCGGCACATTTATACGAGCATTCAAATCACAAGGCCCCGGCTTACAGCAGTAATGAGCCATCAAATCACAAAGGCCCTTGCCTCTCTTGAAACCGACCAAGCTAGACTGCCCCGCCCTCTAGCCTTTTAAAAAATGTATACTTTTGTACAGTAGTAGTATCGATGGATTGCGCCATGGAGAAAAACTAACAAGATGAAATTAAAGAAAAAGGTGGTACATATAGAGAGCACTCATCGCCAAATTATGCATATAGTACTATTAAAAAAGCTAGTACATGCTTAAATGGGGTGCTAAATTATATTAAAGAAATTAGCATACCTATTTAATTCTTGGGTTCTTATTATTTATGCCACTAGTTGTGTATCCTACTCAGTTTTGCCATTAGAAGTTACAACTACTCAAAAATGCCATAGATCCGTGAGATGCCTGCTCAAAAATGCAATTAGATATCTCAAAAATGACATCGTTAAGTTAGATGTTTGCTCAAAAATGCCATTAGACATTGTTATTTTCACGTCAAACCCGTTGACCATGTTATATGACAAAAATAAGCCGATTCTCACAATGATAAGTGTCGCCCCGCTTGTCATGACTAACCAAGCGAATAATTTTACAGGAAAATAAGAACGTTGTTGGGATCAAGTAGGCCCCACACTTTATTTTACTGTAGTGAGATAGTGGGAGAGCTGGCATGTTGGTCCATCTTTATTTATGTCATTACAACATGGCCAAAGAGATTTGAGTCACAATAATGGTGTCCAGCACAACACACCCCTCAAATAAAACTAAACACCCTGAAATTCTTTGACAACTAAACTGCTGGCTATATGATGTTGGCCATATATATTGTACGTATATAATGTGAAGAAACGAGTGGTAGTACTATACCAACTAAAAGATGAATTGTAAGAAATATTAGTATGTATGTACTGAAGAGTTAAAGTAACGAGAAGGAACATAACATAGTTCTGCTGGGGGCTCAGCATAACACACCCCTCAAATAAAACTAAGCACACCTGAAATTAAACTAAGCAACTAATCCGGTAGACACTGCATTATAACCACCATGAGCAACGACACTGCCACCTTACTCGGACTCCTCGTCCACGTGCTCGACATCATCCTTGTCGCTCTTCCTCTTGGGTGATACTTCTTTGCTTGAACCACACACTTGCCTCTTGCTCTTCATCCAACCCTTGTAGATATTGAAACAAAGGTAGCCATCCATTGCAGCATAGTGGATGTGGTCTATATCTAGTACATTCCACTCCCATGCATGATGAAACTTGAACGGAGGTTTCTTCAGTGTACCATACGAAGGATGAACCATGGCTCCTGCCAGGGTCAGCATTGAAGGCTGATCACGGGAGGGCACCAGCCCTTTCTTCTGGAGGTCGAAGGGGTTGCCTACAACGAGGCCTATCCGATCCAGGACATCCCTGTCATTCCTAAAGTCTACAGTAATGAATTTGACTCGGCCGCCCTTGAGGAAGTTCTTAAATTCCTCGCACTCAATGTCGGCATGGCATATGTGGTAGACCAAGCATAAGTCATGCACGCAAACCTGGATCACGGCGGGCTTCTTCTTCTCTGCCTCCTTTACATTCTTCTCCCTTTCCAGGACTGTGGTGTACTCAACATCTAGCCCAGCGACCCACTCATCCTTTGAGTTTTCGAACATGCGTCTGAAGCGAGCAAGGCATCCTTTCACCGTCGCGGAAGAACAGGTGTAGATGACATCAAACTCATCGCCGGTGATGGTTCTAACCTTGTACTCACCGCTGATCATGGAGATTTGGGACGCCATGGATTTGGGAGGAGGGTTAGGATTAGTGGAACTGCCGTAATGTGAATGGACGGGACGACTAGGAGCAAGCTGCCGTAATGTTAAAGGACGTCCGGGGACGAGTAGGAGGGAACTGCCAGTGGTTTTTGTAAAAATGTTGAGTGGGGCGTGCGAACGGTAGGGTAGTGGCTTGCCTGGTGGATAAATGGATTCATGCACAGTACTATGGGGGCCCAATTAGATGTCATGTCAACTCGACGCCCAATTAAATGGTATTCGATATCATGTCAAGCATCGAGAAAATTACAGGTGATACCTTTCCATTCTCCCATGATACGGGCTTCCGAGAGCCCTTGGATCTGAGATCGAACAGTTGCATGGCGTGATTCTAGACCTATGGGTGAATATCCTATCCTGGAGGGTTATTCTACAAATTTTCAGCAACTTAGCATGCGACCGTTCGATCTCAGATCCAAGGGCTGCCAGCAGCCCGTATCATGGTCGCGCCTACCATGACCGTCGCCTCGCTCACGCGGTCGCGCCCTTGGAGATTTAACACGGTGCGTTAGACTATCTGATGTTGGCATGTCATACATAGTCATCACTTAGTCACTCATACAACAAGGTTAGCTATAAGGCTAGTCATAGTGGGAAGTAACTTAGAGTGGTAACATGCATATGTTACTATTCTATGTCACTACCTTCATAGTGGGTAGTAACATAAGTTTAGTGTCATGCAAGCCATCATTTATTAGGTTGTAGACACATTTTGCATTGGGGTGCGTTATGTCACAGTAACATATTATGTTACCACAAACACGTCTCTCCTCATTAACTCTTTACCACATAAGCACATTTGTCTTGGGATGTGTTATGTTACTAGCTAAGTTACTCCCACTATGGCTAGCCTAAGCTTGGCTATAAGAGTATTTTTTTTACTTCTCTCTATCTCTTTCTTCATAGTACTTATTGCATTTGCCAAGGAGTGACCTCTTCCAATCAAATGGTAGTCTCAAGTCATTAAAAGCATGCACACCCCACATCTCTTATTGGTTGATATGTCAAGAAACAAGAAACGATGTACTCCCTCCTTTCCGGTTTATAGGGCTTATCTCAACTTTTTTGTTTTTTCGAATTTATAGGGCTCATCTCCATCTCATTTTTAGTTTCTGAGACGCATTAAATCTTTGCATGTAAGAATTAAAAAGGAACACACCAATGCATGTAATGTTTCTACTTATCTAGTGGACAAGCATGCATGCACTGCAATTAATCCAATTTAATGCATGAGTTTAAATGGGGTAGTTTTGTAAAGTACGAGATACATTCCTCCACTCACAAAATGCCTTGATTGATGAGATTTCAGATTTGAGCCTTATAAACCGGAAAAGAGGGAGTAGAAGTTAATGCACCGCTCCTAAGTGTTTTGGGATTATTTGGTTTTCATATGATGACTTGCACACCTAGACGGAGGGAGTAATTAACTTGCCACATCAGACTTTATGCCTATGTGGCAGGCTTAGCACCTGTACGAGCAAGTACAATAGTGGGCTATAATCCCGCTTACATGGCATTTTTGCATATGTGGAGGAAAGAGGAAAGGAAAAAGTGTAGGAGTGGGCTCTCATGCAAGAGCCAGCCTCTACATGGTGGAGCATTGGGAGAGGCACCTGTATACCATGGAGGTGGTCAGGAATCGGGAGACTTACGCCGGTCGTAGCGCCACAGTTAAAATGATAAAATGGCAAGTCAAATCACGGGGCCCCACCTGTCCAGCAGTAACTCGTTGTCAAATCACACAACCCTACATTTGCAGCAGCCTACTCCCTCATCTTCTCGCGTCTTTGTCGAACCGAGTAGGCGGAACTGCCCCGCCTACCGCGCGGGAAAAGCCCCGCCCTCGACTTTTAAATAGTACAGCATACTAATATTGTATCCATGGCCCCCCCCCCCCCCCCCCCCCCCCCCCCCCCCCCCCCCCCCCCCCCCCCCCCCCCCCCCCCCCCCCCCCCCCCCCCCCCCCCCCCCCCCCCCCCCCCCCCCCCCCCCCCCCCCCCCCCCCCCCCCCCCCCCCCCCCCCCCCCCCCCCCCCCCCCCCCCCCCCCCCCCCCCCCCCCCCCCCCCCCCCCCCCCCCCCCCCCCCCCCCCCCCCCCCCCCCCCCCCCCCCCCCCCCCCCCCCCCCCCCCCCCCCCCCCCCCCCCCCCCCCCCCCCCCCCCCCCCCCCCCCCCCCCCCCCCCCCCCCCCCCCCCCCCCCCCCCCCCCCCCCCCCCCCCCCCCCCCCCCCCCCCCCCCCCCCCCCCCCCCCCCCCCCCCCCCCCCCCCCCCCCCCCCCCCCCCCCCCCCCCCCCCCCCCCCCCCCCCCCCCCCCCCCCCCCCCCCCCCCCCCCCCCCCCCCCCCCCCCCCCCCCCCCCCCCCCCCCCCCCCCCCCCCCCCCCCCCCCCCCCCCCCCCCCCCCCCCCCCCCCCCCCCCCCCCCCCCCCCCCCCCCCCCCCCCCCCCCCCCCCCCCCCCCCCCCCCCCCCCCCCCCCCCCCCCCCCCCCCCCCCCCCCCCCCCCCCCCCCCCCCCCCCCCCCCCCCCCCCCCCCCCCCCCCCCCCCCCCCCCCCCCCCCCCCCCCCCCCCCCCCCCCCCCCCCCCCCCCCCCCCCCCCCCCCCCCCCCCCCCCCCCCCCCCCCCCCCCCCCCCCCCCCCCCCCCCCCCCCCCCCCCCCCCCCCCCCCCCCCCCCCCCCCCCCCCCCCCCCCCCCCCCCCCCCCCCCCCCCCCCCCCCCCCCCCCCCCCCCCCCCCCCCCCCCCCCCCCCCCCCCCCCCCCCCCCCCCCCCCCCCCCCCCCCCCCCCCCCCCCCCCCCCCCCCCCCCCCCCCCCCCCCCCCCCCCCCCCCCCCCCCCCCCCCCCCCCCCCCCCCCCCCCCCCCCCCCCCCCCCCCCCCCCCCCCCCCCCCCCCCCCCCCCCCCCCCCCCCCCCCCCCCCCCCCCCCCCCCCCCCCCCCCCCCCCCCCCCCCCCCCCCCCCCCCCCCCCCCCCCCCCCCCCCCCCCCCCCCCCCCCCCCCCCCCCCCCCCCCCCCCCCCCCCCCCCCCCCCCCCCCCCCCCCCCCCCCCCCCCCCCCCCCCCCCCCCCCCCCCCCCCCCCCCCCCCCCCCCCCCCCCCCCCCCCCCCCCCCCCCCCCCCCCCCCCCCCCCCCCCCCCCCCCCCCCCCCCCCCCCCCCCCCCCCCCCCCCCCCCCCCCCCCCCCCCCCCCCCCCCCCCCCCCCCCCCCCCCCCCCCCCCCCCCCCCCCCCCCCCCCCCCCCCCCCCCCCCCCCCCCCCCCCCCCCCCCCCCCCCCCCCCCCCCCCCCCCCCCCCCCCCCCCCCCCCCCCCCCCCCCCCCCCCCCCCCCCCCCCCCCCCCCCCCCCCCCCCCCCCCCCCCCCCCCCCCCCCCCCCCCCCCCCCCCCCCCCCCCCCCCCCCCCCCCCCCCCCCCCCCCCCCCCCCCCCCCCCCCCCCCCCCCCCCCCCCCCCCCCCCCCCCCCCCCCCCCCCCCCCCCCCCCCCCCCCCCCCCCCCCCCCCCCCCCCCCCCCCCCCCCCCCCCCCCCCCCCCCCCCCCCCATCCTAATGCCCACACTAATATCTAGCAATGCTGCTGCTTTAGAAATTGCTACTGTCCTTGTAGGATTGCCATTCAGATAAGGAACATGCTTCTTTTCATTTGAAGTATGTTTCATCACTTGTTTGTCACCCTCCTTTCCACCTTTTTTGTGCAAACAGAGACATACATTTCACGCTTGATCTTAGTTGAACTGCACAAATGATATCCAAATTATATTTGAACATTCCAGGAGCTTCACAACCAACCTTGATCTTGCTCAATTTTGTTGCAACTAATGAAGAAGAAGCTCCGTGGGTTTTGTTTTCTGATGGAAATGGAACCGGGGCTGGAGCCCTTTTCTTAAATTTTTTTGAAGAAAAAGCTGCTAGCTCATGGGACATTGCTTCATTTTAGGTGAACTGCACCAAAAGGTCCCATGAATTGAATCATCCATGTTGGTGACTGGTGTCATCCCTTCTATGATGGCGTTGACTGCAGATATGGTTCCCATCACGAGGTATGTTCCTTTTTGGTCTGACCGTTTGCCAAACATCCTGCATGTTGAGTCTGCTCTTGTGCTACTGTTTTGGCACTGCCATGATAAAGCAGTAATGTTATTATTTTGCACCTTAATCTAGTGGCACTATTAATTTGAGGCAATGTTTTGGCGCCGCTAGTGCCACAGATTTTTTTATATCGAAAGAGGGGGTTTCCTCTGATTTCATTAAAGAAACCCTACCATAGAGAAACATTATCCGACAACATCTCAGTGTAAACGGGCAGTTATGCAACTACTACTAGACCGGACTGAGTACTAGCAGGAGACAAGTTTGCCACATAAGCTAGGTAGGTAGGGGGACGCAGCACCAGCTCGACCAAGTTTGGATTACAACCTAAATGCTACCACAGAAACATCAGGGGGGAAGATAGAGCCAGCTTCAGCATCCCAGTCTAAGCACCCCCCGCCTCCATCCTTGCGACGCACGGTACACCTCGTTTGCCACCTGCTCGACCCTAGTGCCACTTATAAAATGAAGTAATAATACAGTTAAAATAGAGCGAGTGTCCTCTCTATCATTTCATTTCCAATGTAGATAAAGAAAGTGCTTCTCTTTCTTAGTATATGTTTCATCAACTAGTCCCATTGTTAATGTTTAAGGATTTTTGCAAACTGGGGTGCTTAATTTTAGTTGATCTGCACAAAAATAGAGATTGGAATGTCTCAAGGCCCCTCCTTGTACTACCGCTGTACACTGATGTTCATCACTGGCAGAAGGTGTATCGGGGAGACTTGGGTCGATTTCCAGTATGAGGCGTACCGTATGAGGCGTCGCAGGGCCCATCTCGCCCTCGCAGCATGGCATACTATGATACTATCGCAATATTTTCTTCTATTTATTAGTGTATGTTTCATGAACTAGTGCCACTATAATGTAATCACGCTTCTTCATTATCTGTGCAAACAGGGTTATTCAGCTGCATTTTGGTGGAACTGCACAAATGTACGGATGGAACCGACATATATGAAGACTGCAAGGTGCCAAGTAGAAATTACCGACACCAACCTTGCTCCATCTAAGCATTGGCATCAACCACCACCAGTGGGATGTGTGGTGCTCACTGTGGACGGATCTTTCTCGGCAGCAAATCCTCTAACCAAATACTAGTAGCTTAGACTTAAAAAAATAATACTAGTAGCTTATATTGGCGGTTTTCTAGGGAGTACTCTTTTCTGAAAGAAGCACCAATCTATTTTTCTTTATTTGTACACAGTGTCACAACTTTGACCCAAAGGTCCAGAGCTATTTTAGGGTGATTGGCATAGTAATCAAAGACTGATTGTAAGCATGATTTTTATTAGCTGTCACGCTGATTGTAAGCATGAGTAGATGGAAGATTAGGTTAGTGCGAAGCTTACCTTAAAACCTACCAATGCCGTTGAAACAAAGCGAGCGTCGAGGGAACCGTGGAGAACGGTGGGGAAGTGACGTCGTGCCATCCGGCCTCCTCTTGCGGTGGTAGAACGAATACTGATGTGGCTCCGGCTGGCTATGCACCCTCACGAACGGCACACCGTACTCGATCGATTCGTTATCCTCTGGGTGCTCGACCTTCGACCTATACGTCCACCACCTCCGTCTGACTTTCGCCTCGGGAAAATCTGTCTGCTCCATCGCCCGGAGGAGATACTCAATGAACTCGAAGGACTGCGGCGTGACTGCCGCCGAGGAGTACATCGCCGCCCTCATCGCCGCCGTCTCGCTCTTTCGCATACATTGCCACATGGCCCTCACCGTCCTCAAAATCTCCTACTCATTGTCAAACCAAGTAAGGATCTCCTTCAACCTGGCTAACTTTGCCTGGTCGCCGCCATCTTGCCTCTCCCTCTTCTCTATTGCAAGACCACCGTCTCTCCTCCCATCTTCCAAAGCTTGCACCGGACCACTCAGAAGGACATCTATGGAGAGGATGCAGCAACGAATCAGGGGGTGGTTTTGGAATGGAGATGATGGAGAGGAGAGGGGGTGGTTTTGCAATGGAGAAGAGGGAGAGGCGAGACGGTGGTTTTGGAATGGAGATGATGGAGAGGAGAGGTTTCCATGCCTTTCGGGCGCAGACAGGTGGGCCCTGCGCTTGGTGGGACCCGTGTGTCAGTGTCTCAATGGCAGGATGGGCTACGTCAGGGGATCCTCGTCCGAGGAGAGAGGAGGTGGTTTTGCAATGGAGAAGAGGGAGAGGCGAGGCGGTGGTTTTGGAATGGAGATGATGGAGAGGAGAGGAGGTTGTTTTGCAATGGAGAAGAGGGAGAGGAGCGTGCGGCAGCAATTTAGGATTGGACGAGAGGGCCGACGCGCTGTGACTGGATCAAAATCAAAATCAATTTACCCTTCAATTAAGAAAGCGACCCCACATTAACTTGTCTCCCTTTTATTCTGGGTCATAATTGACCATGATTTTCACAAATAAAATATATGTTATACGTTGCAAAAATAATATAATTTGAAAGTACGTTCAGATACGAACCAAAAGATACAGTTTTTGGTGACATCCATTCACATTTTGCTTGTCAAATACAGTACGTGGTCAAACTTTGACCCAAAATACACAAAACAAAAAAAAATACTTCCAAGACCAGCGCCGCTCCTCTCCTCTTAAACCACCGCCGCTCCTCTCCTATTCCAATCTAAATCCAGCGCCGCTCCTCTCTTCCATTTCAAAACCATCGCCCCTCCTCTCCTGTTCCAATCCAAAACCAGCGTCGCTCCTCGCCCGTTCTAATCCAAAACCAGCGCTGCTCCTCTCCTCTTCCATTCAAAAACCACCGCCGGCGAGTGAAGGTGTTGTGGAGAAGTAGATCGATGGAGGAGTACAACCGATACGTGAGGATCGCAGACGGCGACCCTGTGAAGCTAGCTAGGATGTTGGAGATACAGTCTTGGTTTTACAACAAGGACTAACTAGCGGCAACGGTGACATCCATGGCCAAATATCTGCAACAGAGCGAAAAGGCGGTGATACTCCCGAAGGGAGTCATGCGGGAGTACATGGAGCTGCTCCTCTGGGCCATGGAGCAAACAGATTCACCGAATCCGATCGTGAGGGAGCGGTGGTGGGAGTATCGATCCCAGATGGAGCATCCACCAGAGATTGAAGGATCGAGCATCTACAGGGTGCCGTTTGTGAGGGTGTCATGCCAGAGCGAGCCGGTGGAGTCTTCGTCGACTGAACCCAACTGCAAGAGGAGAAAAGCAGTTGGCCTGACGACGCTTCCCCGCCGTCCTCTCCCTCGCCGTTCACATCGTCTCACGGGGTGGCTGTCTGCCGCCGAGGAATAGGAGGGGACTGCCCCCCCCCCAGTCGAATAGTCGGGCAGGTTGTGAATTGTCAGGAGAAGCTTATGGTTGTCAGTATTTGCAGGTTGTGAATTGTGTTTTGTGTTGTGTATTTTGAGAGTACTTTCAGATATGAATGTCTTTTCAATTTCAGATTTGCAGTATTGAGCATATGAAGTATTTTATGAATTCTAGAGATCTATTTTTAGCACTTAAAAAAATGTAGTTTCATAGGAGTATAAAAGTGCAGACAATGTGATTCTCAGAGAAGAAACTGCAAGTTTCAGTTTCAGATAAGAAACTGCAAGTTCAGTTTCAGATAAGAAACTGCAACTTTCAGAGGCACACCATTTATATTAACACGGCCTTTTCAAATAGGGTTAACATCATGTTGGAAGTTTTATTCATGGTCAAAATTGGAACTACCAGCCAGTTAACATCATGCTGATCAACATTCATGCATAGCACATCTTCATATGATGCACAGTCAAAAAGGTATGCTATTTTCAAAATGCCCACACAATGTCGAGTGTGCGAAAAACAGAGAAAACGAGGGACAAAGTTTTGGCAAGTGTTGGACGTGGTGTGTGTAGATGAAAATTGGGACCCACATGTCAATAATGGCAGAGGCAAAAAATTTGGAGATATTTTCCCTGCATCAGGTGGAATCGAACCTGGGCGGAACAGCTGTCTGGTAGTGTCACTTGGCCACTAGGCTAGTTCAGTACTTTCGTTACAAATAAGGCACTGCCTCAGGTGGTCGGATCTGCTCCTGCGCCTTCGTGCGCTCGCCGCAGCGCCGCTGTCCGCCGTTGTGAACATGCTGAACAAACAAGAGGAATCTGGAGAGGACTATATGTGGAGAGGTGGACAGTCCGGACCCACCAGGTCTATGGCCGTACGCAAGCAAGTGCCACATTGAAAAAATACTTCCTCCTAATGCTATACAGACATTGGGGCCCATGGGTTTGTCAACATAGTTACATTTTTTTAGGTGCTTCAACGTAGTTACTAAAGGAGATAAATTCACAACAAAGTCAAGGAGCTGACAGGTATCATTTATTATCACTGGGGCAGCAAGTATCAGCTGGGTTGTGGGTTGCCCCGTCTAGGCTTTCTTTTTTAACATGCGCAGCCCACGACATGCCGGTTTGTATTTTCTTGAGGGCCGTCATGTATCGACCGGCCTATGGACCTCCCATCCGAGGTTTTATTTTTCCTGAAACATCGGGAGCCCAATTTATGTATTTTTTTGAAGAAAACGCAGAGGTCTGTTCTATTTTTCTATATAAGAATAGGAACACCTGGTCCAACTTATGTTTCCCTTCTAACTTTATTATATATATTTAAAATATTTTGTATGTTATTATATATTATTGTTATTGTCATCATATATTTAACAGATACGTACATATGTAAGAAAACAATATCCCACATCTTATTAACTTATAGAAATAATTTCTTAACAATAAAATCCTGGATTTTTTTGGCAACGAAAATCCTGGTGATTGTGTATAAAAGCTTGGTAAGATTTAAGGACCAATGTAATAATAAATCACTTATTATTTAAATATATTTATAACAAAATGCTTTTTTGATAACATTGCTGCGCCCAACCCAACATTATAATTAGAATTAGCCCAGCAAAATCGTGTATTTCGAGAAAGTGCAAATGGCCTGTAATTTTTTAGGAAAAAATAAATGGGCCGCATGGACGCTACATTATTTGTTCACCCAGCCCAGCAAATGGACTGTAATTCTAAAAAACAGAGATCAAATTGACTGTAAATTCTGAAAAAATGGGTTGAATACGTGCCACATTTTTGGAGGCTGAACTATGGGCCAATAGGTCGAAGCCAACGCAAGTCGTTGTCAACTTAGTCAACAAATGATTCTGACATCGTTAGCCATTGGATTTACATCCAACGACCGGCATTCATCTTCAATCTCTCGTCTTCTTCCTCCAGCACCGCCGGGACCACCTGCTCCCACCTCCTGCTGCTAGCAGCTCTCGTTAGCACGCTTCACTGTGAAGCGCTACCCCACCGTTGGCCAGGCCATCCCTCCACCCCTCCACACCTCATGTTCTTCTCCACCGACTGCTGAACCACACTGCACCAGAACCAGTTAACCCTCGTACACCTCTCCGTCTGCGACTCTACTCCCGCGTCTTCCCATCTCTGTCTCGTTGCTGTCCGGGGCCTCGCCGTCGTCCACCACCTTGGATGCGCTCGGCGCGGAGCGGTCAACGTGGTCAACGAACAACATCCATCGGAAGTAGACTGTGCGTGGAGATGCTGACAGCTGGGTCCACGGCCGCACGCAAGGAAATGCCTCCTTATTACGAGCAAAATAATGATTCCTCCACCTGACAGCTGGGACCCACCGAAAGGGCCTCTATATTTCATGAAAAAAACGTTCCCCCCGCTAACAGGTCGGACCCACCAGCTATATCTTCACACGCAAGGAAGTGCCTCCTTATTATGCACAAAAAATGAATACCCCCTACTAGCTGGGACCCACCATAGTGGTAGGCTGACTTGTGGTCCTACTAAGTTGACGGGGATGGAGGGCTTTGTCAACTTAGTCAACATGAACGATTCTAGCTCCAGTGACCGTACGATGTCCATCTAATGGCCGTAGTGCTTCTTCAACCTCTGGTCTTCTTGCTCCAGCCGCCCAAACCAGCGCCGATCATGCCGCCTGCTCCTGCCTCCCGTGGCCGGCTGTGCTGCCACGGAGGCCTCACCGCCCCCTACTACTCCCACCGCTAGCCAGGCCCTGCGGTGACGGCAGCCTCACACCGCAGCCGAACCAGTGAACCCTCGTACTCCTCTCCGTGTGGGCATCCACTGCCGCATCTTCCTCGGCTCCGCGTCCCCTTCCTAGGCCTCGCCGTCATCCACAGCCTTGGTGCTCTCGGCGCGGCGTGGTCAATGTGGTCAACGACCAACTTCCATCGGAAGAGTACTGTACGTGGAGAGGCTGACAGCTGGGTCCACGGCCGCAGCAAGGAAGTGCCTCCTTATTACGTGGAAAATAATGATTCCTCCACCTGACAGCAGGGACCCACCAGACGGGCCACCGTATTTCGTGAAAAAAAAAACGTTTCCCCCCTGACTGCTGGGACCCACCAGCTACATCTATATCTTCGCACGCAACGAAGTGCCTGACAGTCGGGACCCACCTGGTCGAAGCGTATGTAGCGTTGTCATTCTAGTCGCGAACATGTACGTACATACTGGTCGATGTAGAGGCGCGCACGTAGCATGTGCACATACGTACAGCGGCCAGGGTGCAAGAAAGTAAATACGGCCACATACGTAAATACGGGCGGGGTCTCGAATGCCTACTGACGTATACGTACGGCCAGGGCTCGTGTACATGGCTGGGTCAGAACGGAGAAATTGCGTCGTCGTCGTGTTCTTGGGGAGGCAACGGAATGCGTCGTGTTCATCGGGAGGCAACGGAATGCGTGCTATTCATCGGGAGCCAACCGGCTTGGATGGAACAGCCGATGGAAACGAGGCCTGGCGTACCACAGAACGGAGGAAATGGCCTTGTGTTCGGCCGGCCACGGTTGAAACGGGATCCTGTTCATTAGGAGGGGTCTGGCGTACCGTAAACCAGAGGAAACGGACCTCCTACGTTCGAAATGGGGTCCTGTTGATCGGGAGGGGTGTGGCGTACCGCAAAACGGAGGAAACAGACTTGTGTTGGAGCGCTACGATTGAAACGGGGGTCCTGTTCATCAGGAGGGTGTGGCGTACCGCAAAACGGGACTCCACGGGATACTGTTCATCTCCACCGTCGACTGCCTCCATGGGCTACTGTTCATCCACCGTCAAATGCCTCCACGGGCTCCTGTTCATCCATCGTCGACCTCCTCGAGCCTTCACCTGCGACTGTTCATCCACGGGCTCCTGTTCATCCAGCCTCCACTGCTCCTCCACCGGCTACTGTTCAACTAGCCCTCTCCACGGGGTCCTGTTCAACCACCCCTCCACGGGCTACTGTTCATCCAGCCCTCCACCAGCTACTGTTCAACCAGCCCTCCACCGGCTACTATTCAACCAGCCCTCCACGGGGTCCTGTTCATCCAGCCCTCCACGGGTTCATGTTCATCCACCGGCTCGGTTGATCGGGGTCTTGTTCATCCAGCCCTCCACGGGGTCATGTTCATCCACCGGCTCAATCGATCGCGGTCCTGTTCATCCAGCGGCAATGGCCTCTACTACCACAGGGTCCTGTTCATCCAACCCCCCACCGGGAACTGTTCATCTAAACCCCCCAACAACACTCACTGTTCATCCAGAGGCAACATCGATTGGCTTCAGTTAGCAGCCGTAGCGAAAGAATTACTCGGGTTCAGTTAACAGCAAGGGATCGATCGATCGCTCGGGTTCAGTAACGCATAGCCTGCAGTGCAATTGCTCGGGTTCAGTTAGAGCCCAACGCCTCATGCGGGTTCAGTTAGAGCCCAACACCTCGCACACACGCGCGTACGTACAAGAGAAACGCGCATCGCTTGGCCCCCGACCACCCACCGTAACCGGGAACTCCCCGATATTTTCCTCGCCGTCGCTTCTACCACGGTTTTTTCCGTCATGGACGGCCCAAAGAATGTCATGCAGCTGCGTCTCTGGCCCGCCCAGGACGAAAAGCCCATTTTCTGTCATGATTTTTTGTCATAGAAGTCGGACCCCACCACATCTATGATGATACCGGGTTTTGTCACAATTATCGTCATAGAAGTGTCATAAGTATGACAGAAAAAAAATTCGTTCGGCCCAAAATGTCATGGATGTGTCTTTTTTTTGTAGTGGAGAGAGAGATTAAACACATAGCTACTGGTACAAACCCTCAGCCCGGAGGGTGGACTACTCCCTCCTCATCATGGTGGCTGCCGAGATGATGAAGATGGCCACAGATGATGATTTCCCCCTCCGGCAGGGTGCTGGAACAGGGTCTAGATTGGTTTTTCATGATTATAGAGGCTTGCAGCAGTGGAACTTCCGATCTAGGATTATTTCTGGGGGTCTATGTATTTATAGGATTTTTTGGCATCGGTTTCACACGAAGAAGGGCTTCGAGGGGCCCACCCTCCACCAGCACACGGGCCTGGCCCTTCAGCTCGGCGGATGCATATATCCGAGCTGCTCGGGATGGGCTTGCTGGAGCCACTTACCAGCTTTCAAAGGATATGCGGGTAAGATCATTTTGTGTAGAATTAATAGTCATATACCAGTAGCCCCCGAGACTTGAAAACAGTTGAATCAACTGATTTTAAGGATCGATGTATAATCAGGTACTCACGGAGAAGAACAACATACTATCTCGGGAGCTAGAACAGTGTCGGACTCAGCTGACTGCTGTTACCGCCAAACTGGAGAAATCCAAGGAGGCACCGACTGGTAATGTCCCCTTCTGTCTGGAAAATATAATCACGTGCCAGTAATGTTTATGCGAATAAACACTGTTGTATTTTATGATGGCAGGACCATCGGATCAGCTGGAAGAGAAACTAAAGGCCGCCCAGGCGGACAAAGAACATGCCGAAAGGCAAGAGGCCGCTGGTCAACGTGTACTGACACGGACCAGGGACGAGAAGAACAAGCTGCAGGATGCCAACACCCAGCTCGACGAAGAGCTGAAAGACGTGCGAGCCCAACTGGTAGACGCCCTAAAGGAGAACAAAAAGCTGGGAGGCGGCATATTCAGTATGCCTTTTAACTTACTGTCATACAGTTCACTGATGCGAATCCTAACAAGTATATTTCTGTAGGTGTGTTGACTGGGCGACCCAAAGAAGAGGTGTCCGGGTTTCAAGGCGACCTGCTACAAGAGCTATCCAAGGTGCATGAGCGAGCGTGGAAAGCAATGAGAAACATCGCTAAGGCTTTATGGCCAGCCGATTCTCCTCCAGGAAGTATGGAGGAACTCGTGAATTTATTCAAGGGAGCTCGGCACCGTTTTGGGCTATGGAAGATATCGGCATGCCGAGAAGGTGCTCGGGAAGCCTGGGCCATGGTAAAAATACGTTACACCGGACTTGATCCAAATCAATTGGTGCAGGTCGGACAAACTTGTATCGTCTAGAGGAATAAGAAGATTTTGAGTCTAAGTAGCAATGTACTTGTATCGACAAACTTGTCTCCAGCCGAATTTGTAAAACGATTGTCATGGCAGACTTTTTGCTTCGACCTCCGAAAACCCTAGGTTTGGAGTGTTTCCAAATACTATACCATACGTAAACACCAAAGTATGCTTGGAAACAAGGCAGTCCGGTCATAGTTGCTTGAACAGACAAGTTGTATTCAGGGAGTTACGTTATATTACATTTGATTGTAAGAAACATCTTCCAGAGAGAATAGTTCCGTTAAGGGTTCCTCTCCCTGGGCCAGTATGCGGTTTTCGTGCATACCGAAGCTATGATGCTTAAAAAATCATAGTACGCGTTATAGTCTGGGGGTTTTGTATTGCAACGAGGGCAGTTTGTCTTTTGCTCACCGACCAATCATTCCCTTAAGAACGCTAGCTTTCGGCTTCACCCGTCGAAGGTACATGTCCGGATAACCCAGTTGTAACAATCGCAGAGGTGCTTCCTTTATGCCCTAGCCGAACAAGTGGGAACGTAGGGCATAAGCACAGGAGCCAGGCAACCTAGCTTGGCAAAAACTTAAGTCATAAAGGTGCATATAATGGCGAAGAAAAGACATATATGAGTAGACGACACATATATACAGTGAGCTCGATGCTCGAAAAATAATAATAAGCTTCTTGTGAAAAGAAGCCCCCTGGTATTATGGGGTATGTACATTTAAGGATGTATACCCCTCAGGTGTGCGGTTTATCCGAACGAGAAAAAAGGAAAACAGTGAAAGGGAGAAAAGAAGGAACGAGGAAAAAGGTATATGTGCGGACTTAGGCGTAGAATCTTCGGAGCCTTGCCGCTTTCCATGGGTTTGGCTCCAAGCGATTGTCCGAAGCATTGCGATGGCGATAGGCTCCTCCAGTGAGAACTTCATCTATAATGAAGGGACCCTCCCATTTGGGCTTGAGCTTGTCCTTTTTCTTCTCTGGTAGGCGTAGAATGAGTTCGCCGACATTGTAAGTCTTTGCACGTACTTCTCTGCTTCGATATCGCCGAGCCTGCTGTTGATAGAATGCGGAACGGGCCTTCGCGACATCGCGCTCCTCCTCCAGGCCATCCAAGTTGTCCTGCCGATTGAGCTCGGCTTCTCTCTCTTCGTACATGCACACTCGAGGTGAGTCGTGAATAATGTCGCAAGGCAAGACCGCCTCCGCACCGTACACCATGAAAAAAGGTGTATATCTGGTCATGTGATTGGGCGTGGTCCGCAGCCCCCAGAGTATGAAATCGAGTTCCTCGACCCAGTGTTTGTCTGATTCTTGCAGAGATCGCACTAGCCTGGGTTTGATGCCGCTCATTATCATGCCGTTAGCCCGTTTGACCTGACAATTTGTCTGAGGGTGATATACGGAGGCGTAATCGAGCTTGATGCCCCAATTGGTGCACCAAGTTTTCACCTCGTCGGCTGTAAAGTTAGAGCCGTTGTCAGTAATAATACTGTGCAGGACACCGTAATGGTGTACTACACAGGATATAAAGTCTATCACCGGTCCGACTTCAGCTGTTTTAACTGGCTTGGCTTCTATCCACTTAGTGAACTTATCGACCATAACCAATAAGTATTTCTTCTAATGGCTTCCCCCTTTAAGAGGTCTGACCATATCGAGCCCCCAGACCACAGGGCCAAGTGATGGGGATTGTTCGAAGGGCAGTGGGCGGCATATGGCTTTGATTAGCGAAAAGCTGGCATCCAACGCAGCGCTGTACGAGGTCCTGTGCATCTGCCCGGGCCGTGGGCCAAAAGAAACCCGTACGGAAGGCTTTACTTACAAGGGCCTGAGCTGTGGTGTGATGGCCACCAAGACCAGCATATATTTCAGCCAAGAGCTGTCGTCCCTCTTCTTCGGAGATACATCATTGAAGGACTCCGGTAGTGCTTTTCTTGTACATTTCTCCTTCATGAACTTTATAGGACTTCGATCATCGAACGATGCGACGGGCCTCAGTTTGATCATCGGGGAGCTCATTCCTAGCAAGGTAGGCAAGGAAAGGCTCGGTCCACGGGGCAATTACAACCATGATTTCGTGGGCCGATGGTGTTATTTCGGTGCCCGAGCACCCGATGATATCAGGACTGTGTTCGGATTCTGGGGGTATGATCGGCTCCGGAATGGTATTGCCGCTCTCGTCCTACCACACCACGGATGGCTTGAAGAGCCTTTCCACAAAAGTGTTAGGTGGGACGGGGTCGCGTTTAGCGCCCATGAAAGCAAGGATGTCCGCGGCTTGATTACTCTCTCGAGCCACGTGATGAAACTCGAGCCCCTCGAACCGAGCTGATATTTTGAGTACGGCATTGCGGTAAGCCGCCATCTTTGGATATTTTGCGTCGAACTCTCCGTTTATTTGGGATATTGCAAGGTTTGAATCCCCGCGCACCTCAGGGCATTGTATGCCCATGGAGACAGCCATTCGAAGACCATGTAATAGGGCCTCATATTCGGCTGCATTGTTAGAGTCTGTATACAGTATTTGGAGCATGTAACGGACTGTGTCTCCTGTGGGGGATGTTAAAACGACACCAGCCCCAAGTCCGGCTAGCATTTTAGAGCCATCAAAGTGCATCACCCAGTTGGAATATGTGCCGTACTCTTTAGGGAGTTCGGCCTCTGTCCATTCGGCGACGAAGTCAGCCAACACCTGAGATTTAATGGCTTGGCATGGTTTGTACGTTATGTCGAACGGTAGGAGCTCAATGGCTCATTTGGCAATCCTGTCGGTGGCGTCCCGGTTGTCTATAATATCATTGAGTGGTACTTCTGAAGCCACCGTGATTGAGCACTCTTGAAAGTAGTGCCGCAGCTTGCGGGATGCCATAAAGACCACATATGCTATCTTCTGATAATGCGGGTATCGGGATTTGCATGTTGTAAGGACCGTCGATCCGTAGTATACTGGTTTTTGGAGTGGGAATTTATGCCCCTCCTCTTCTCGTTCGACGACGAGCACCGCGCTCACCACCTGGTGAGTTGCAGATATGTAGAGCAACATTGGTTCACCGATGTTTGGTGCGGCCAGGATGGGGTTGCTTGCTAGCAAAGTTTTTATTTCTTCCAGTCCGGCTGTTGCAGCGTACATCCACACAAAGTGGTCGGTGCGTCAGAGCAGGCGATACAATGGCAATGCCTTTTCTCCTAATCTGGAGATAAAACGGCTCAAAGCTGCCACGCACCCGGCTAGTTTTTGGACCAGCTTGAGGTCAGTTGGTGTTGCCAATTATGACAGGGCTCTGATTTTGGCCGGGTTTGCTTCAATTCCTCTATTGGACACAATAAACCCGAGCAGTTTACCGGCGGGAACGCCGAAAATGCACTTTTCCGGATTGAGCCTTATGTCATATGTTCGGAGGTTGTCGAATGTATGGCGTAAGTCGTCCACCAATGATTCAACATGCTTGGTTTTGATGACTACGTCATCTACATATGCCTCCACAGTCTTGCCGATTTTCTTTTCCAGGCATGTTTGGATCATGCGTTGGTAAGTGGCGCCGGCGTTCTTGAGCCCGAAAGGCATGGTGTTGAAGCAAAAAGGCCCATACAGGGTGATTAATGCCGTTGCGGCCTGGTCGAATTCCCTCATCTTAATTTGATGGTATCCGGAGTATGCGTCGAGGAAACACAGTGAATCGTGGCCCGCGGTGGCATCAATAATCTGGTCAATGTGAGGTAGTGGCAATGGGTCCTTGGGACAGGCCTTATTGAGGTCTTTGAAGTCGACAAACAGGCGCCAGGATTTATCCTTCTTCGGTACCATGACCAGGTTGGCTAGCCAGTCCGGATGTTTGATTTCTCTGATAAACCCGACTTCGAGTAACTTGGCTAGCTCCTCCCCCATATGCCTGTCGTTTGGGTTCGGAAAATTGCCGCAGCGTTTGCTTGACTGGCTTGTATCCCTTCAGTATATTGAGACTATGTTCGGCCAGTCCGCCAGGAATCCTGGCATATCAGAAGGGTGCCAGGCAAAGATGTCCCAGTTCTCGCGCAGGAACACGCATAATGCAGCGTCGACCATCGGGTCCAGCTGTGCCCCAATGGAAGCTGTCTTCTTGGGGTCCGTCGGGTGAACTTGGAATTTAACTATTTCGTCTGTTGGTTTGTAGGAAGTTGACTTGGGTCTCTTATCAAGGATTACGTCATCCCTATCCATCGTGGAACGTAAGGTGGTTAATTATTCAGCCGCGAGGGCCTCCGATAGTGCCTCGAGGGCCAGGGAGGCGGTTTTGTTTTCGGCGCGGAGTGCTATGTCTGGATCACTGGTGATAGTGATAACCCCGTTGGGCCCTGGCATCTTGAGCTTCATGTACCCGTAATGGGGTATAGCTTGAAAGCATGTGAATGCGTCTCGCCCCAGCAGGGCGTGATACCCGCTGTTGAAAGGTGCCACATGGAAGAGTAACTCCTCGGACCTATAGTTCTCCGGTGTGCCGAATACCACGTCGAGTTTGATTTTTCCCGAGCACCTTGCTTCTCGACTGGGTATAATGCCTTGAAAAGTTGTATTACTCTGCTCAATGCGACTCCTGTCCATTTGCATTTTATTGAGCGTGTCCTCATAGATGAGGTTCAGTCCACTGCCACCGTCCATTAGTACATTAGTGAGCCGAAAGCCGTCCACGATTGGGTTTAGGACCAGAGCGGATGGTGCCTGGACTGAGCGGGATCTTGGTTCGTCATCGGCATTGAAAGTAATCGCCGTATCGTTCCAAGGGTTTATTGCTGCTACTTGGCAGACTTTGGCAAGGTCGCGGAGCGCTCATTTGCACTGATTATTTGATGAGAAGGTCTCGAAGACTGTGAATACTTTGGGATCGTAGTCCTCTGAAGAGTACTTCTCTGGGGTAGTGTTGGTGAGGATACACTCACCACTCTTGGCCACTTGCCGGAGTATCCAACATGCCCGTAGGTTGAGCGTTGGTTCGGTATTCAGTGTCATGTGTATTTGACATGGCCTATCGAGCCATTCCTCGAGGACAGTTCTATGTCTCGTAAATGGCTTAATTTTCTTTTCCACGGGATGATGATCAGGTGCCTCGCGAGGGTGCATCCTTTTTGCCCGTCTGGGAGATGGCTTAAATGCCTGCGGTTCCCAGCGGGCTGTCTGAGTTTTCTAGGCGCTTTCCATTGCACAGTACTTCTGTACTATGTGTGCCAAATCTGCAAAGTTCAGTATGCGACGGTGATTGAGGGCATTAATGATTCCCTCATCCGTACAATTGTTGCGAAATACTAAAATTGCGTCGTCTTCGCGACAGTCTTCTATCTTGTTTTTAACAAGGAGGAATCTGGCCCAAAAGTGATGGACTGTCTCCCGAGGCTGCTACCGCATGTACGTTAGGTTGCATATGTCTGGAGGGCTGGAATTGCTTGAAGAATATTGCTTGTGGTGGGTGGGCAGGCTTAAATTCGCACCCTGGCCCATTGTGGAATCCGGAGTTTGAAGAACTTCCGAGGTTACCAGTCCAGGCTCCGGAGTGTCCGGTGAATTCTCAGGCTTAACGTCCGATTTTGTGTTCGGAGGACAGGGAGTGTCCTCTCGAGGATGGGCATCCGACTCTCCGGGCTCAGAAATCCAAACATAGTTTGTTCTCAACGTAGGAGAAGAGTTATCGTCGGCTTGTTCCTCCACGACCGCTACCTGATGGGTGATCGGTGGAGATTTAATTTCTCTCTGATCGGGTTTAAGCCCAATCCGATCATAGTTAGTTGAGACCCCCAGGGCGGCGATGCGATCTAGCAGCTCGTTCAAAGACGATAGATCTGCTGGACCCATCTTATCGGAGTATTCAGGGCTGATACGGAGAGGGTTTTTGGCGACTTGGGGGGGTTGCCTTTGGCTTAACGGCCGAACGGGCACTTATGGTGAAGCCGCCAAGCCAGAGGGTTTGCCCTGAAACTAGGGCTCCTCCGGAAGTGATACTGTCCTTGATGACAAGGCGAGCCATCGATCTTTCTGTCGACGCCACAGAGGAACTCTCAATGAAAGCACCAATGTCGGTGTCAAAACCGACAGATCTCGGGTAGGGGGTCCCGAACTGTGCGTCTAAGGATCAAGGGTAACAGGAGACGGGGGACACGATGTTTACCCAGGTTCGGGCCCTCTTAATGGAGGTAATACCCTACTTCCTGCTTGATTGACTTTGATGAGTATGGGGGTTACAAGAGTTGATCTACCTCGAGATCGTAATGGCTGAACCCTAGATGTCTAGCCTGTATGATTATGATTGCCTCTACGGACTAAACCCTCCAGTTTATATAGACACCGGAGGGGGCTAGGGTTGTATATAGTTAGTTTATAGAGAAAGGAATCTTAATATCCGCACGCCAAGCTTGCCTTCCACGCCAAGGAGAGTCCCATCCGGATACGGGGGAAAGTCTTCCGTCTTGTATCTTCACGGCCCATCAGTCCGGCCCACGTCACATAGCCCGGACGCCCGAGGACCCCATTATCTAGGACTCCCTCAGTAGCAGCCCTCTTGGGCATAGCATCTGCCATGAGCTTTAGTTTCTTGGGAGGGGGCCCATGAGCAACAGGTTCATCTTCCCTCCTCATAGATGTGGCCTTGAATACCACATGAGCAGTTTGCTTCCTTTCCCTTTTCTTCTTGGCCACTTTGGCCATAGACTTGCCTTGGCCTGGACTTGAGCTAGCAGCACTGCCAAACTCCTTGGCTAGAACAGTTTTCTTCCTCTTGGAAGTGACCTCTTCAAAACGAAACTCCTCATCCTCATCATCAGAGTTTTTCTTCTTTCTTGTCCTTGTGGCAGCTGGGGACAGACTAGGAGAACTCCTCTGTCCTTCCTAATAACTCTCCCCGGCACTTGTTCCTGCATCCAAGTCAATACTGGCCTCTTCTGACCTGTTCTAGCTATCACTTGCTTCTGCCATGCTGATAACTGGCCCTATGAAGTAGAATAAGTAGAGTGGAGTGGATGAGCATTACAAAACACAATTATTTTTGAAAAGATTCAAATTCAAACTCAGAGTTAATGATTTGAAATTCTCGGTAGCACCGAGGCAACAACTGAAACTACGGTTCCCATTTTTGTTAGACCGAAGCTGATCCTGTTTCCACTGAGGTGCTCAAGATCCTATTGAAAGACCAACTCGGTGACACCTTTTTAGTACCATTCGTTTTCACCGAAGTGTACTACATGCCATGGCCAAAACCAAATCGGTGACACCGGGTTGTCTCAGTTTGGTTGATCCAAGATGAAATCTGAGAAACCCTAAACCTAAAATTTTACTTGAGCCTAACTCTTAGAATTTTCTCATGGACAATCAAGTGCAAACGATGGCGGGATCTAGTCGCATCCTTTTGTGCATTGAATCAAATTTGTGAGCATAGAAGGGGGGGTCAAATCTTACCCCTGACTCGGTTGAGATTCGCTATGGCGGCAACAGTGGAGGAGATTGCCATTGATGGCGGCGGAATCCGGAGGCGAGAGCAAGCTTTAGTCAGGAAAGATGATGCGTAGACCTAGGCGACAACAACAAAGGGGTGTTGGAGGCGCGATGATTAAAGAATTTTTCAACCATTGTTTGTGAGCATATATATATATATACCCTTTAGTTGTCGATAGCACCGAGATGCATAACTGCCAAAGACAAAGAGCATCAGTGACACCGAGATTTTCATATCGGTCTTACCAAGGTGGAAATTTTGGATCAGTGTAAATGCAATCGGTGGAACCAAATAAGAGTGGGTTGGTCCAACCGAAATACACTTAGAAGGTTTTGGATGTCAGCCCTAATCAAATCGGTGGCTCTGAGTGCTCCTCACCCGAAGGGTCCGATAGGAACTTTTTCAAGTTTTGTGATATAGCAAGAATGAATTTGAGAGAAGTTCGGATAGATAGCTAGAGAAGGTGTTTAGGCATTCTTGTACATTCATTTGGACAAATAAAATCAAATCAATCAAACTACAACTAAATGTCCTCCAATGAGAAATATGCATAGCAACATGCTCACACAATAAGATAGCAAGTAAAATATGTGTCAAACATGCACAACCAAATCTAGCAATTATGAAGCAATGGGCAATGACATAGTCATCTATATATGAGTATATTGACATAGAAGCCAAATGATAACATTTGATCATATGACATACTCATCGTTTAAGGACAAGTGGGGTTGCCACTTTTACATAAAGCATTAATATGTCCACACCATTAGAGTTGCTTTAGCTCAATTCTTAGAGAAAAGCTCACCCTGATGTGATATCCTCCCATAGAGGGATGAACTAACCTTGGGTTTTGTTGATGATGACTTCATGTAGATGTTGTGAATGTGGATGCTCAATGTTGATGTAGACCATCAAGAGTTGGGAGCAATCCTTTGAATTACGCACTTTCAATATGTACATGGGTTAGTCCCACAAGGAACAAACAAGGATATCCATAGACATAGAGTGAAATGCACACAAAATTACATCCATGAATGCATTGAATACCTTGTCCCTTGTCTTACCAACAAGAGGGTTGTGACTCCATGAACTAGTGCAAGATGTTGAAGTTGGTTGCACAAGTCGTTGCCATGAATGAATATGAGTGAAGTTTGTTGGCAGAGTCACCCTCAAGAACTCACTAGTTTTTCTTCTTTGGAACCAACAATAACTTGATGGGAATCCTTGGAGTCATACTTGTACTTGATGAAGTAGAACTTGATGAAATCTTGGGAACCCACTTGACCAAGGCTTGAGGTGGTTCTTCAAATGAGTCAATCTCTTCTTGAAGCTTGTCCTTGCCTTTTAGCTTGTGGTCTTGTGGTGGAAGGTCATCTTGAGCTTGTGTTCCCTCAAAAGAAGTAGGATCATACTTCTCTTGTTGAGGAACAAACTTTGTCTTGTGTCGGTGTACTAACATTTGGGCCCTTTAGCTCCCTTAACTTGTGCACAAGCAGTAATAGCCTTCCTGATAGCAGGGCTTGCCGGAGGACAACTGTCGGGCACATGGGACTAGGAGTACCCAGGTCTGTCTACCTGCGGCCTAGTGAGCGACACATATTTTGGGCCCAGCGGATGGCCCACCACCCAGGTTCGTGTGCGAGTTGCCTTATGAGGCCCTTGCCTCGTGAGGCCCACGTCAGCAAGCACCCCCAGGCAGGATTGAGGTGCCACCAGGAGCCTCATAATGCCCTCTCATGAG